>CATIWM010306718.1:0-15190 GCA_949671775.1 Mallotus repandus
GATAATAACATAAGTTGATGGATTTATTATTGATTATGGGGTTGGAAAAAATTATGATTGAGCGTGATTTTTGCAATAAATTTATGAAGGGAATCAGTGTAGCAGGGACATAATAATTTTTAGTTTCAGGCCACAATTGAAAAAAAAAAGAAAAAAGGAAAAACGACAGTCATTGGTGGAGAAACAGAGAAATAATTCTTGTAATCGGGGAAAGCCAAGAGCTAGTTTGTGTTGTAGGTTTGTTTTCCTTGAATTAGGTCGAATTACTTCACATGAACTTGTCTCTATTCAAGCGTATATAGCCAGTCTATTAATATTATCCTACCTTTCATAGTTGGGAGGTTCACGAAAAAAAAAAAAAAAAGGCACTACACTAGGTTTACAGTAGAATTTTTCTTTGCCGTTTTTATAAGATAAGGTAAGTCGCTCTATTTTTCTCACGATAAATATTATTACAGGCTTATTTAGTTAAGATGTTGCTGATAATTAGTAGCTATTACTGTCAGAATTATAACAATAATTACTCATAGTGTATTTAATTATACATATATATATTGCTCATAGTGTATTTAATTATACATATATATATAATGCTTATAATAAAAAATATTGTAGATAATTTTATTTATATAATTTTAGAAAAAATATATTTACCTCTAGTTAAATAATCTATTTTAAATAAAATACTAATATTATTACTGTCATTAATATTAAAAATAATCAGTTGTAAAATTCTTTATTAATATACTTTTTAATATTTTATTTGTGCGGTTAATATTTTTAATAACTATAATATTAATATTTTTAATAATTATCAAAATAATAATTTATTAAATAATTATAATTAGTTAAGTTAAAAAGGTAAGAGTAAGATAGTAAATATAATTTAAAAAAATAAAAGTTATTTGTGAAAAGCTCCAAATTAGAGCTTTTATGAAGTGGTGTTATTTGAGATTCTAACAGCTACTAGCTCATTTTTTAAAATATTAACCAAACACCTTTTTTTAGTTGCTGGAAAGTGAACAGTTAACAAATGTATTACAACATCTAAAACAAACACTTCCAACATTAGATTGCCCGGTTAATTGCAGGCAAATCATTAATGGCGTGCTAAACTTAATCAATGTAGATCAACCTAGCTATAACTCATAAATACATTAAAATGAACAAAATACACTTGCTCACAAAACATTAAGGAGTCCGTAATTTGAATCAAAATAAAAAAAATAAAAAATGAAATAAAAATTTTAAAAAAAGTGGTTGGTTATCTAAAGAATGAGAATGAAAATTAGAATAAAATATTATTTAACAACTAAAATTTCTTTTATGAAAAAAATTTTTATAATTCTTTTTTATATATAAAAAAATTAATATTATAATTATTTTTATATATTAAAAATTAATATTATAATATGTATTATAAAATATTTATTTATAAAAATATTATTATAATTTTTTTTAAAATAATAAAAATTATTTACTTTTGGTAAATATTTTTTATTCAAACATTTAAGGCATATTTTTATTAATTTATATGTTTTATTTGTAAATTTTAAAAATTAATGTTAATATGTAAATATTTGATCAATTTATAATTGATTTGACTTGATTTTTAAGAGAATCAAAAGTAATTCCTTAAGAATAAGAGGAGAATGTTAATTTCCATTGATGAAAAAATCACATTCTCATTTTTATATTAATTTTAGCCAACCAAATACTAGAAATTAATTCTCATCCTTATTTTTTACCAAACAAATTCACCCTAAGAAGAAAAAAAAATAAAGCAAACATGCAAATTTCTGAAGGTATTATGTTGTTGTGCATAGGTAGCTCTCGCTTCAGGTGAAGGTAAATACGTAGAGATGGTCAGAAGAGCTCAATTAGCGATCAAGCTACGTAATGTGAATTGCATAGATGCAAAGGGATTGCCTCTCAAAACAGATCACCTTCACCTTACAACCATGTCCGAGGTTCACCTTGGTCTCAAATTGGCTCATGCCTATGTTGTTTCCTTTGCTCACATGCTTGTATAGATTGGTTAATTAATTATGTACCAATCTTCTCGATGAGTCAATTAAACTCATTTAGATGATAATAAAAAGGAAAAAAAAAATTTAGAAGCAAATTCCAACTTCTTTTTTTTGCCCAAAAAGCACCCATTAATGGCCTGGGAAAAAGTTAATTAACAAATATATATAAATAATATACCCATAACTTTTATTTTGTTTATACCCGTCCATCCATCTCTCACCCGTGAATCCTGAGTACAATGTAGAGTTTCAAGAAAAATGACACACTGGCTACGCAGCTTCAAGCAAAAAACTATTTATTTCCTTGACAATTGTATATAATCGTTACAATTTGGAAAAAAAATATTTTAGCTCTATTATTATTCAATAGCAATAACAAAATTGAAATAATTCCTCAAAAAAAAAATTATGATATGCTTTTATATATACTAATAAAATTGAGATTTATGATTTTATAGGAATGATAATAATAAATTCCTAAAATAAGATCCAAACGTAATTGACATTTTAAAATTAAATCAAATGTACTTTAGCCAGTAAGAGAATGATCAAGTGTTAATTCATCTCTAAAAGTATTTTAAGGTGTAGGGTTCAAATTTTATCGTCAATTTAAAAGGGAAGATTGCTCCTATTATAAAGTCCATCAATACTTATAATTAATTGACCTCTTTATTAAAAAAAATCAAATGCATTTCAATTAGCATTATGCTTAAATTGCAAAATTTTTCTCTTCACTGGTAAGAACAATAAAGCTTAACGGGAATGAAGGACTAAACTCAATGAACGTGAATAATTATTTATTAGGTAATATAAGATTTGTTACTTGTATTTCAGACTAATTTTGTTATGGAGCTACCAATTTAAATTAAAAAATATATATAAGTATTATGAACAATAATCATTAGAATCAGTTGATAAGACACTATTCTCACTTCAACTAAATTTTGGGTTCAAGTTTTAATGTATGCAATGACGTTAAATTAATTGTTGAAAGACTTTTACTGTTCTTGTAATTTGATTAAATTGAATCGAATTAATTAGATTCTAATAAATTTTAGATTATGTAGTTTAGAAAAAAAAAACGTATTGTGATTATGATGAACAACGAAATTATGATGCAGATATTATACCCAATTCCAAGCTATGGTAGAAGCAATACTAACTAAAAAAGAAAAACAAAACTGTGGCTCCTTTTCACAGAGCTGGGATGATGTTAACCCCATAAGCCATCACTTGCAGTTTTGTACTTACACTGTTAATAAGCATCATATACTTGTTGGTCTCAGAAGTTTAGAGTTGGCAATTTAATTTATATTCCAAGTTAACTATATACTTTGTATATATTAGGTGTACATCTCAAATATTATATGGATTATATACTGCAATAGTGGCTTCTAACCACCTATTATCTGCAGCATTTAATAAGAGAAATGGCCAAATATCCGACAAGAAATTACTATATCCACCCAAATAAATGGACCCAAAATTGCTAAACCATGAGATATTTTCTCATCCCTTATAGACTCTTTTCTACCTTCCAATTCCATAATCAGCGTTTACTAGTGCTCAGTCCCATCGATCTCAACCAAAAAAATGTTATTACCTTATACATAGATATATATATATATGTGTCGCTCTCCGAAATCACTAGTTTAACGTAATGGTTGACAACAACTCAATTCTGGATTGGTTGGGCAGGCTACTGCTGAATACTGGGTAATTTCCTGGCCAATATGCCAACCCAATCTTTATTAAGGACTTGTCGCTGACTTGGCAGCACTTTGACAACCCAAATCAACGTAGCAGTCAACCTGAAAGTTAATCCTTCGTTATTATTGTTTAGAAACAGCAAGACAAAGCTAAAACCAGAGGGGAGAGCGGAGCTTAAGTACAAGTTTACAAAATGGCGGCTACATCTTCATCATCATCTTCATGGAACCTCGTCTTCACTCCGAACAAGCTGTCATGGAAACTCTCTCTACTCTCTCCTTTCACGACCGCTCACTTCAACCACCGCCAAAACAGAACCACGCAAAGACTTATAGTCTTAGCTACTATGATGGGGGACGCGAAGCCTACCGTCCTTGTCGCCGAGAAACTCGGAGAAGCTGGCCTCGACCTTCTCAAGACGTTTGCCAACGTTGACTGCTCTTACAACCTTAGCCCGGAAGAATTATGCACTAAAATCTCCCTATGTGATGCGTTAATTGTAAGAAGTGGAACTAAGGTTACTCGAGAAGTGTTTGAAAGGTCTGGTGGGAGACTTAAGGTAGTTGGTCGTGCTGGTGTTGGAATTGATAATGTTGATTTATCTGCAGCCACAGAACACGGGTGTTTGGTGGTTAATGCTCCTACAGCGAATACAATTGCAGCTGCAGAACATGGGATTGCGTTGCTGACTGCCATGGCAAGAAATATAGCGCAAGCTGATGCCTCTGTTAAATCTGGTTTGTGCTTGCTACCTAGTCAAGTTTCATTTGGGTATTTATTCGAGCATTTAGTGTGCTCTAAGCAGCTTCCTATATTTTAACATGATTAATTAATAACATATATGTTCAGGCAAGTGGCTGAGAAGCAAATACGTAGGCGTATCCCTTGTAGGGAAAACATTGGCCGTGATAGGGTTTGGAAAGGTTGGATCAGAAGTTGCTAGGCGCGCCAAAGGTCTTGGCATGCATGTTATTGCTCATGATCCTTATGCTCCTGTGGACCGTGCTCGTGCAATTGGTGTGGAGTTGGCAAGCTTTGAAGAAGCTATATCATTGGCAGATTTCATCACCTTGCATATGCCACTTACCCTGGCTACATCAAAAATGTTCAATGATGACACTTTTTCTAGGATGAAAAGAGGTGTCCGAATTGTCAATGTTGCGCGTGGTGGTGTTATTGATGAGGATGCTCTAGTTAGGGCTCTGGATTCTGGGATTGTTTCTCAGGTTCTTGTGTTTATATATCAAATCATTTGGACTGAATTTCTTTTTTACTAATAAGAGTCTTGATTGATCTCGTATTTGGGCAGGCTGCTCTTGATGTCTTTACAGAAGAGCCTCCAGCACATGATAGCAAGTTGGTGCTGCATGAAAATGTGATTGCAACTCCTCATCTTGGTGCTAGCACTACAGAGGCGCAGGTATGCGAGTGAATCTATTTTGATCAGGTAGATTTTGTTTTTATTTACTTTTCTTGCTTTATGGTGATGAATTTTAATCAGGAAGGTGTAGCCATTGAAATAGCAGAAGCTGTTGTTGGGGCTTTAAAAGGGGAGCTTGCTGCCACTGCAGTGAATGCACCCATGGTCCCTGCTGAGGTATCAATATTTCTATATTGTTTATAACAACTAACAAGTAGCTTTTCTTCACTACACACTACATATTTCATGCATTTCATAATTACAGAAGTAATTTGGATCAATTATTCCCCGAAACTGTTGAAGTCAACAAATTTGGTCAAACTTCTTGAATCATTTATAACCACAACGGAAATAACGACTTACATGCGATAAGATGTTTAATTAACGGGAGAATCTTTAGCTTTCTGTGACTCTGGTGATGCAGTAGATGAGGACTTGTTGCGTGTTTAGCTAGAAGTGGTAGAGTTAAATATCTGTTCGTAAATTTTCTGTTTCATATGATTGCAGGTTCTTTCAGAGCTGGCAGCATTTGTTGCTCTCGCAGAAAAACTTGGCAGGCTGGCGGTGCAACTAGTTGCAGGTGGAAGTGGTGTGCAATCCGTGAAGGTGACTTATGCTTCTGCTAGAGCTCCAGACGATCTAGATACTCGATTGCTTCGAGCCATGATCATCAAAGGTTTAATTGAGCCTATCTCCGATGTCTTTGTGAATTTGGTGAACTCCGACTTCATTGCTAAACAGAGAGGAATAA
This sequence comes from Mallotus repandus, assembly GCA_949671775.1. NCBI lineage: Eukaryota > Viridiplantae > Streptophyta > Magnoliopsida > Malpighiales > Euphorbiaceae > Mallotus > Mallotus repandus. The sequence goes on from CATIWM010306718.1 coordinate 5,912, forward strand.
AGGTAATTGAAGAGCGCCTGGTGTTGGATGGTTCACCTGAAAATCCGCTCGAGTTTATCCAGGTTCAAATTGCCAATGTAGAGTCTAAATTTGGCACTGCAATTTCAGAGTCTGGAGAGATCAAAGTGGAGGGAAGAGTGAAGGATGGTGAGCCCCATCTTACCATGGTAGGATCATTTGGTGTTGATGTGAGTCTGGAGGGCAGCCTCATATTGTGCAGGCAGGTCGATCAACCCGGTATGATTGGCAAAGTTGGGAGCATCCTAGGTGAAGAAAATGTAAATGTGAGCTTCATGACTGTTGGCAGGATTGCTCCACGAAAACAGGCAGTAATGACCATCGGAGTGGATGAGGAACCCAGCAAGGAAGCACTAAAAAGAATTGGGGAAATAGCAGACGTTGAAGAATTTGTTTTTCTGAAGTTGTAGTTATGTAGTCAATACCCACATTCATAATTCTTCAAGTCATCTGATGTTTCAGTGATTTCTAGTTTCTAGTGGTAATTAGTTCAAGTTTGATTGATTGTGTTTAATATTTTGGTTGCTTTAGGTTTCTTGGGAATCTCAGGAGTCTCTAGCCTAGTCTGTATTCTTCACGATTTAAATTCTGAAAGATTGATTGTTATATTGTTATTTGCAGTAGTTTTTGTTTGTTCAAATCCCTGCCATATGCTTTTCTGCAATCTAGATCTTGATTTTGGTGTTTTATTTTTTACCTATGATGCTGAAATTTCATGTGAACATCGAGGAGAAAAGTTGTCTATTTGAGCTAGTTACCTGATTCGGCCAAATAAGAAGTGATTATCGGTTCAAATACTACAAATTTGGAAACGGTCACGTGTCCACATACTGAGACTCCCAGAAGTGAAGCAAATCAGGAGCAGCCACCACATAGATACGTGTCTTAACTTGATACTACCAACCGAAAGGAATTGTATTATATTAGTAAGTAGATTGGTTTCAATTCTCCTAGAGCAAGGGTAAAAATTTTCTAATTTCTTGACAAGCTTCCAATACCTGAAAGACTAGCAACATGAACTCACAAGTATTGAACTGTTCCGTTATCTAAATTTTTCTATCTGGCGATGATCTGATTTCAATATTCTTTTTACTGTATTTTGCAGGAAACTGGAAGGGTGAACGATGTAACCAAAGTGGAGACAGTCGATTACCGATCACCAGCGGGACAAGATGAACCCAAGAAGGAGAATGTTGGAATTGTGCACCTCAAAAGGAACGAGAAGGATAATCCTGGTATCTTCGCCAGAACAGCTGCTGCAGTGACAAATAGCATAAAGTCTGCTAAGGATGCTATTACTGGCAAGAGCAAGGATAAGACCACCAACTGAGGAGCCACAGTAGCAGATGATATGAGTATGTTTTTTAATATGTTTGTGATATGTTGTTAGCGATGATATGGGTATGTTTCTTACAAGTTTGTGATATATCGTTAGCAATAAAAACAAGGAATAAAGTTAATGTTTTCTTGAGTATCTCGGTGTTTATGCTCTGGCAAGATGGAATCTTTTTTTTTTTTTTTTACCAAAGGGATTTGTGGGAGGTTGGAGAGGAGGTGGATTTGAACCTTCAACTGTCACCCCAACATCTTGCCACTGGGCCATAGACTTGGGGCGCAAAATGGAATCTTGATATGGCAAAAAGTGAAAATTAAGAATATAATAGGAGGAACTGGTAATTTCAGTACGATTTTTAAGGTATTAAACCTGTTAAATGTGCCCTGCAAATATCGTATCTACTTTGCTATTCTCCACTAGCAGGTGAAGAATAGAGCATGTGCAAACTTGTATTTTTAGTTAGTCGAAGTATAAATTTTAGGTTCTCAAGGACCCAAAAAAAAAGCTCCCCTAAGCCAGTGACAAAGTGAAGGCTTTGGATCAACAAATTGGGAAGAGAAGAATCTAGTACTGTTGGGATAGTAATTTTTAGTAATTGAGCGCGTAGAAACTAACTCTCATGTTCAGAATTCAGTGGATACTCTCCCCAGTAATTTTGTTGCTGACTGCTATTTTAAGAAAAAGAATATTGAAGGCAAACAAGTTGAGAATCGGTTACATATATAATGATGCACGGAATCATGAAAAAATTAAACATTCAAACTACTTTTCTTTTCTAATTACTGCACCTAATTTTATTCAACTTTTCACTACATTGGTACACAGAGAGGAGAGATGCCCACTATCACACACAAACACCAAAGCAGAGACCAAGGGAAAAGAGAGATCTAATCCCAAATGCCAACTTCCATGAACCCATCTTCGGTGGCGCATCCTCTAAACATACCGTTGCAATTAAACCTACAAGCCACTTCCCCATTTCTAGATACGGCAATTAACCCTGCATACCCTTCATCTAGTCTTTCATTTATCACAAAATCTACAGCCTCTTGCAGTCCCAGTCCCTTGTACTCCATCACAGCAGCCACGTCCCGTGCTAGTGTACCTCGAATTATAGCCTCGCCTTCCCCTGTGCATGAAACTCCGCAGAGGTCACAGGCATAGGTTCCAGCCCCAATCAGGGGCGAGTCACCAATACGACCGGTCATTTTGTTCATTAGTCCACCTGTAGATGTGGCTGCTGCGCATCTGCCCTGGCTATCCACTACCACACAACCGACAGTCTCAGGCGCGTAAACGCTTATTGGAAGGCCATTCATTTGCAAAGGACTGTCCATAGCAGCAGCAGCGCCGGCGCTGCAGGTCTCCAGTGGAATCCTGTAATCAAACTGAATATATGGAACTAAATTATTACATGGGCCCACCAGAATTTTTATTATTTGACAAAAATAAACAAAATTAAATGTTAGATTCTAGTACTTACCAAGATGGAATTTGCTTCCTTTGCCAATTTCAACATCCCCACGTTTTCTTTGGTGATGAAGTATTCATTGTCCACCAACTCAACACCCTGTTTAAACCATTCTCCATCAATTGAATATGTATACTAAATAGTACTTAAATTTTTTCCGTCTTAAATTAATCAAAATTTAATAAATTTTTTTCAGCTTGTCAGAGAGTTTCGTTTTCAGAAATTTTCTCAATGTAAATTTAAAATTAGTCCATGCTTTTATGGTTATAAATATTAACCATCACATTAAAAAAAAAATACTCTATATTTTTTTATAAAAAAATTCACATTTCTGTCACCTTAGATAGTCTGAGTGGAGTTTTTAAGCGCTGAAATGGTCTCCACAGATCTAGGAGATTAAAATAATTAGAAAAAAAAAAAAAGTATTAACTATGATTGTGCCTCTTTTACTATAACGTTTTTGTCATGTGAATGAAGTGTCCAAAGACGAGTGTGAGCATGGAGCGAACCTGTTGCTTGGCGAATTCTTCTGCCCCAGAAAAGGCGAGATAAGAATGTGGAGACTTCTCCATAACAAGTCTGGCAAGGGAAATAGGGTTTTTTACAGTGGTAACACCGGATACAGCGCCGCATCGTCTCCTGGGCCCATCCATAATGCTGGCTTCCATTTCCACCGTTCCTTTCTCTGTTAAAGCCGACCCACGGCCAGAATTAAACAAAGGATCGCTTTCTAGTTCTCTTACCTACAATCGACCAAAAGTAATTAAAAATTAAACAAAAGTAGAGATCTTTCACGAACCAAGAAAACAATCATTAATTCACGAGAATAACGCGAAAGCAGAGAACAAAGACACGTTGTTTGGGGAGGGGCTAAAAAAAATTCAAGAAAACTATTGCAAAAGCCTGTAGATTAATCTAGAACACATTCACAAGAATCAAACGGACCAAGAAAGGTGGGTAACTTTTGTTTCACCACCCTGTTTCATGCACCTGGAAAATTATAAAGAGCACATAAAAAAGGGAAAATCTTGGCAGTAGAAAGGCCAGGTTCAAATCAATCTTTAATAAAAATTGTTAAAGGTAGAATCTTTATGAATAAAGATTCATGTAAGCAAATGCCAAGAAAGAAGTCAGGGAAATATAAACATACAACGAGTTCAACAACATCAATGGCAGAGATATTGGAGTGAAGAGCAGAGATGCCGAGATTAAGGCAGCGAGCAAGGAGTTGCTTAGTCTCTTCCTGTTGCTGGGGTGGGAGATTGGGATCCACACCAGCGCCGCCATGCACAACAATTGCCCATTTCCCCTTTCTCGCTACACAAACAGCTGAATCAACCTGGAATAGTCTCGAGTATTTGTATGTAATCAGAAGTGACTAAATTAGAAAAATGAGTCAAAAGTGAGTAAACGACTGAGTCAAGATCGTCGACGGTGACATAGGTTAAAAGAGTGCTGAAGAGATTGATGGTTTTGAGGGAATTGGAATTGCAAGGGATTTGGAGCGAAAGGAAGAGATGAGTGTAGGTTGAAAGGAGAGATGATAGAAGATAAGAAAGAGACGGCTCACGCGGAGAGATCGAAATGAGAGAAAGAAGAGCGAGAGTGTAATCGGTGACGGAGATTGAAGGAGACGACAATTGCAAGCGAGTTTTAAGGTAGGAGATGAGTGTAGGAATTGATGATTGAGAGAGAATGTAAGGATGGAGGTGGTTTTAGGTCTATTACCTTTGCGTTGGCTAGTGGTGGTGGATCTCTATCTCTGCCGCTGGTACTGGCAGTTGAAGCGGTGGCCATGGCTATGGCGATCGTCTGCTTAAGTGTGAATTTTTCATTTTGACAAACAAATATGGCAATTAGGTACGTTATCAAACTTAAATGTTAATAACATCAAAACGCACCGTTTTTAACATGGATTAGAGATCCAAAGCTCACCTGACACGCAAGCAAGCTTTCACCAGATAATTGACCGTGTTTCGAGTAGTCAAAAAATGATAGTAGTCAAATGACATGATTAAATTGTAAAAAATATTAAAGGTCGTGATTTTATTTATAATTAATTTAAAATATAGTGAAAATTATATAATTAAGTTCACTACTATTATTCATATTTATTTATTACTTATTAAATTAATATTCAGTACTATATTTAATTTTCAGGTCGGTATAGTTTCAGTAAAATTCAATATTGTTCTTGATTCAGTTTTCTGCAAATATCTAGCGTCATATCAAATTAGTCACAAAATTTAGTTCGGTTTAATTTAAGACTAAAATTATTCAATTTATTTTTCAATTCGATTTGATATTTTTTCTGTCCCATGCTCTCGGTCGTTGTTTCGACCTTATAAGATGACTTCTATATTAGTTTTCACACTTCACTTGACTTACAAAAGCATTTTAAAAATTGATGGTAAGTTCCTTGTTTGAGTATTTTAAAGGCATATATTTCCGTACCACCCTACTATTTTAATTGTTTTCATACCTTATGTAGTATGAAAATGGAAATATGAAAACATGGAAACTGATGTGGCTCAATGGTTTTTTTTTTTTCAAATTATAGGAAACGGAAATATGGGAAGAGTATATAAATTTTAAAAATTTAAGAGTACATAAATAAATATAGAAGTTATAGAAATATATATAAATAAATATTACTTTTCAATTTAAATATTTAAAAACATCTTCATTATTTGAATAAATATTACAATTAGTCAATATTTAACAATTAAATATGTTAAATAAAATTATTGAATCAATATTTAAAAAAATCATAATTTTCTTCCCTACTAACAATTTTATGTTAAAGAAACAAATTTTTTTTTTTCAGTGCAAACCATAGTTATTAAAGTCACCAGGCATAGGCACATGCCTTTGTGACATAAGGTGCAAAATTTTGTTTTTTAAAAAGTAAAAGTTTAAAATTTTTTTAAAAAAAACCAAAGCATATAAGCTTGTATAATAAAATAAGCTTGTATAATAAAGTAATGAGACTTAAAAAGGAAAAATATTAAGAGTGTGTTTGTTTAGTAAAAAAAAAAAGGTGGGGATCGAAATTAGAATAATCGATTTCGATTTTTAGTGTTTGGTTGATTAAAGTTAACATGAGAATGGGAATGTGATTTCCCTATCAATGAGAATCACTATTCCCCTCTTATTTTTAGGAAATGACTTTTGATTCCCTTACACTATGTATGACAATCATAGAGGGAAGGAAAGGGAAGGGTTTTTAAAGGAAAGGGAAAGGAATACAAACTATAATTTTATTGTATTTGGTAACTTAAAATTAATTAATAAAGGGAAAAGAAGGAGAAACGTTTAAAAAGAAAATAAGACTTTAAATTACAATATGTTTTGGAGTTGAAATATTTTACATCCCACTTTTGAGTGTAATCAATTTCACCTTATATAAGGGGAATGAGGGAGAATAATTTCCCTTCAATTCCCTTTCCCCTCTATTAAGTTTTAATAGCCAAACAACATAAGATCTAATTTCTCTCCTATTCCCTTCCCTTCCCTTCATATTCCCCTCAATCCATGCATAGTATTAGGAATCAAGTCAAATCAATTATAAATTGGTTAAATATTTAAATATTAACATTTATTTTATAAAATTTATAAATAAAACATATAAATTAATAAAAATATGCATTAAGTGTTTGAATAAAAGATATTTATTAAAGGTAAATAATTTTTATAATTTTAAAAAAATTATAATAATATTTTTATAAATAAATATTTTATAATACATAATTATAATATTAATTTTTAATATATAAAAATAATTATAATGTTAATTTTTAATATATAAAAAATAATTACAAAAATATTTTTTTTATAAAAGAAGTTTTAGTTGTTAAATGATATTTGATTCTCATTCCCATTACCATTCCCTAATGAAACCAAACACTTTCTTTAAATTTCCATTCCCTTTCCCATTTCTTCCCATTTCTATTCCCATTCCGATTCCGATTCCGGAATACGAACCAAACGCCCTCTAAGTAACAAATAATAAGAATGCAGCAACCAGAAAAGGCAAAACTGTCTTGATCTTTGAGATGCCTAGATGTTGGTGTTGGGATGATTAACTGCTGGTTTTGCCTTAAAAAAATAGAAATCACTTCTTCTCTATTTTTGTTTTTTTTTTTAATTTATTTTGTGAGTTGATTAGGTAACATAAGCACATGATTAGTTCTTTCACATTTGATATTGATTGTTCAGATCATTTATCGACTTTAAAAAATATTTTCTCTCATCAAGAAATACTTCATCTTCTCTCTTCTCTTGTTATCTTTTGTTTTAGTAATATTAAATAAATATAAGTGGATTTAGATGTGATCTATAATCCTTGTATGTTTTTTTGATTGATAATATGGTCTTTTTGATACTCCATTGTTCTAGCTATGGTGTTTTTAGTATTAATGGTGGTTTGATCTCCTCTGTAGCCAAGTCAAGAGTTTCAAGTTGAAGAAATTAGCTAGATCTCCCTCTTTGGCATCGACAGGTCTACTAATGCTTGAAGAGAAGAAAGAAGTAGCTGTTTCATCCCAAGTTAAGGAGATTTGTGATAATTTTGAAGAACTTTTGACTTGATTTTCTCAAAATATAATGGGTTCTTACCAAGAGTTGCAGATTTGTCAAAGTGAATCGTGAGCATATTAGCTACCAGTTTATAGAAGATGAAGCTTCCAAGTTCTAGGAGTTAGGTCTGTGTAGCAGGTTCAGGAGGCTCCCCCTGGAGGGAAATTTTATCATCTCTTATGCTTGAAGGTCGTAATGCTTTCAATTTTTTTTGGATGATGGACTATTTAGTTTGTTTATCTTGATTACATATGGGTCATAAATCTTTTCTTTGTTATTATGGGAGCTATTGTCATTTGCTGAAACTTACTACCAGAAAGTTGAGCTCCTTAAAATGACTCATAAGTGGTTAATGACAAATCAATCTCAACGACTTGAAGAGCTATTTTAGTAAATAGCTTTATTTTGGTTCCCGTAGAGATTTCAAATCTTAAGTTGTATAGTCTTCGGGCTCTTTTTTATGCAATGATATAGCAAATTTCCAAAAAAAAAATTATTGAATTTAAAAAGAAAAAAATATATGTATATATCAACAATATTTTGGAATCTAAAAGAGTAGTGCACTCGAGAGCTCAAAGTTATGTTATTGTGTGATATGGCATAAATAGTGATACGCTTTCTCTAGAAAACTCCTTTGTTCATTATGTTTATTTCTTTAGTCCTCTTACTTTCATTTCAGCATTAACTTCGTGATCTACTTTACTACAGCCATTAATGGCGTCAACCAGTACTACAAAAGTCATTAACTCCCCCCAAACTCAAACCTTAAGAAACCTTGATGAGCTTTGTACTCTGGAATTAAGCTCATCATCTGATCCACCTCCTGAACACCTGAAAAGCAGTTAGTGGGTAGAATACTCAGCCCTCATATTTACACAACTAATGCGGTGCTTAGTATATGCTCCCAAGTGTGAAGCTTTGTGTCTGATTTGCAGGTTCAAGGACTAGGCTCTACAAGTACCCTTCTTTTCATTTTTGGCAAACAAGAGGATAAGGAGAGGGTGAGATTAGGAGTTTCGTGGTCTATTCACCTTTCGTTAATGGTCATCATTAAATGGCATCCTTCTAAATCCTTTGAAGAGTTGGATTTCTTGACTGAGAGCTTTTGGGTTCAAATATTTAGTCTTCCTTTGAACTAAATAACCCGAGAGAATGCACATAGCAATGGATGAACAAAAGCACTCAGACAAATTCTGTGCTCATATTATGCGAATCAGAGTTAAGGTCAATCTTAACAAACCTCTCCTGAAGGGTTTTATGAACAAGCTTAAAAGGAAATCGAAATGGATTACAATGCAAATGAAAGATTGCCCAGGTTCTGTCAACTATGTGGTTTTTTAATCATATAACAAAAAATTGTCCCACATTTATAACAGAAGAGGATATAACTAAGTAGGTGTATAGTAATAACGCTCATTGTAACACCCATACCCTAACTATAGATACATTTACATGCATTATCCTTATTATTTGAATTTAAGTATAAACTAGTATATATAGCTAGACTAGTGTATCGAGTCTAGTCATAATTTGTACTCAGTCAAAGAGCGAGAATTTTTGAATTTTGATGACACTCAAAATGAGTGAAATTATGAGAATAAAAGGGACTAGAAGTAAAAATAAAGTGAAGAGTGAGAATTAAAAAATTTTGGATGATATGGACTTAATTAAAACAAATAATTGCCCTTAAGACATGAGAAATATATAAAATATGTGTGGTATTAATTCTAATATTAAATAGGAAAAGATTATAAATGTTTTAATTAAGTTCATAACAAGAATTAGAAAGTTAAGGGCTTAAATTGGTTAATGACAGAAATAAAGGGCTTAAATTGGTTTAGTTGTTGTTGTTGTTGTTATTATTATTATTATTATT
>CATIWM010306719.1:0-13356 GCA_949671775.1 Mallotus repandus
AATAAACCAAAGAAATAAAAAAATGATAAAACAAAAGTAGCAAAACAATTGAAAATAAAATTGGACCAAAAGAAGAATAAAGGCAATGAAACAAAAAAAAGGAATGAATCAATAGAGCAACATGTCGAAGAAATAAAATCAAAAATAGAAGAAATGAAATAGAATTAAAAATAAAAGAATGGATGAAAATATTTGGATGCACTATTGATTCTCCTAAGAGTTTGATCATCGTTGATGGAAGCCTGTGGCTTTTATTGTGTTTGTCTGTAATTTTAGTTTTATTTGAATTTGATTATGGTCAGGAACTAAAAAAAACTACGTGAAAATTAAAAGAGAAAGAAGTCCGTGTTTTTGGCTTCACGGATAAAATCAAGAATGCAGAGAAAAACCTAGCAGTCTCCCTCCTTCTGTGAAAAGAATATGATAAATATATAGACCTAGTCTTCTAATCCTAAATTAACCCTAAATTGGTTACAGGATAAAAATAATTTATTTTCTTTTTTTTTATCCAAAAACAAACTAAACTAAAAAAAAAATTATTTTGTTATTTATCTAAAAAAAAAGAAATGTATTTATAAAAAACAACCAATTCAAAATTTGGATTAATAAATAAAATTTGAAAAGAAAAAAAATATTACGGGACCTATTTCTCCGATCGGAAGTATGGATTTCCGACCAAGAACCTATATTTCCGATCGGGAAACTAAAAAAAAAAATGGACACAATGGCCATTTAAGGCCAATTTGGCCACTGATGGCCAATTTTAATAATTTTTTTCTTTCTTTGGCCGAAGTGGCCATCTTTGCAATTTGCAAATTGAAGGGGCCACTTTGGCCTATTTTTTAATTTATCTTTTTTTGAAAATTTATTTAAAAAAATAAAAAAATAGATAAAGAAACAAAATTTAAAAATAAGACCTAAAACTAAATAATTTACAATTTAGTTCAAAACCAATAAATCAGATCCAATAAATCCAATTTCACAGTCAATTTTCATCATTGGGTCCTCTGTCGCATCCAAACTCAAATTGTCCAGAAATTGGGTGCTTACAGCTTCTGCTTTGAAGTTTTTCTCCGTGGAAACTGCTGTTCTAGCTTACTACAAAGAGTTAACTCGTGCTTTCTTGGTGAAAAAAACTTCCTTTGTTTTCCTGTTTGTTTTCTTTTATTCATCTGATTCTGAAGTGATAATGGCTCCTTAGGAGCAAGTTAAATCTGATTAGTTTGAGTCTAGGGTAGATGAGGGCTTGTTAGAATGGTATAGGCATTGATTTGGGATTCCCCAAGAGTATATACTGCACACCACTGATAAGAAGGCACAAGAGCCTTACACAGATGCTGTTAAAATGGTGGTTTATTAGGACCAACTAGCGGGCGGATTGAGATTCCCGATAGATCCCTTTGTAAAGCTTTTCTTAAATAGATATAATATAGCTCCTGGGTAACTCCACCCTAATAGTTATAGGATTTTAACCGGGTATATAGAGCTTATGCATAGGGAAGGTGGAGACCCAGACTTTGACATGTTTTGGTTTATATATAGTTCAAATTAGACAAAGGGAGAGCTTACATTTTCTTAATACCCCTCAGGTATATTCCTATTGAACTGATAACTTATATTCCTAATTAAAAGTGACTTGCAGAATAAGGAAGACCAAATCCAAGTAGGAAAGGGCGTTCCTCATCTGGAAGAGTCCCTCATCAGGAAGACTTCTGGATTAGGAGAAACCACCTTAAGTAAGGATAAATCCTACAAGGAAGAGGAATCCTATTCCTCTCAAGTTTGAGCATACCATTCCTTATAAATACTCCTCAACTCTCTTTATATTATGCTATTCAGTTATTTTGGCTTTTATTCTCTCATTATCTCTCTAAACTCTATCTCTACCCTCTCTGACTTAAGCATCGAATGGTTTGTGGGGGAAACCCTACATCTCACTTTGTTTCTTTGTTGATTGCTTGACCATAGGACTCAGAGGTTCCGAAAATCAAGTTATCAAGTGGTGCCGACATCATGAATTTACTTAGCTAAGCAACTCTAAAAATGACATCCAGTCCATCGCCAACTACCAACACTCAGATCAATCCACCAGGAACAACCCCAGATACTCTTATCACTCCAACAGCTCCTATTCCTACCATTAACCCATCAGTCCTTATCCCATCAATTGACCCATTGGCTCTTATTCGTCATAAAGAATAATCATCCCAAATCCCTCTTTCCGGAATCACCCATGAATGGGTGATACCCGACATAAACTTTCCTTATTATACTCCTTTGCATCATACTAGCAGGCCCATCCCTTCTGCACCTTTTCTAAGTCTTTCAGGAACCCCTATTACAAACACACCAGACCTCAACACGGTAGCCCAGACACTCAACCTGCCTTTCATAAATAAAGAGGCAATGATCCAAAACATCCAACCCTAGATGACCCTCATGCAACAACAACTGAACACCTTAATTAAAAAGAATAATCTCAGAGTTGCTAATTCAGAAAATAATGTGATCATACCACCTGTGGCATCTTAGAGTGCTCCCATAAGAGACAAAGAAGTTCAAAAAGATTTGAAAGGGGAGTCAAGTACAAGTCGTCTTGCCTTAGATGACTCCTAGATAGCTCAAAAAGTCGAGTAAGCAATCTAGAAAGCTCGGACGGGGCTAAGAAAGGAATATGAATATGTCTTCGAGGGAACGACACCCTTCGTAAGTAGGATAATCAGGACCGAAATCTCGTCCAAGTTCAAATTACCTCAGCTGGACCAATTCGATAGAACCGGAGATCCGATCATCCATATTTCTTCATTTTGGACTCAGATGATGCTCTAGAATGTGAATGATGGAATATTATGTTGAGTCTTCCCAAGTACGCTCACCAAAACTGCTCAGAGGTGGTTTCACTATTTTCCTTAAAATTCTATTTCATCCATTGATGAATCGGTAGAGAAGTTCAAAAATTGATTCATCACTAATGTCCCACCTATAAATAATATAAATGATCTCCGGATGTGCAAGCAGGAAGCCACAGAATCACTAAGAAGCTACTTAGACAGATTCAGCAAAAATGCCATGCATATCAAAAACTTAAGTGATGAAGTGGCCATAGAGGCGATGAAAAATGGAACACGGTTAGGAAAGCTTAAAGATAAGATCATGATAAAAGAGCCTAGTACCTTCTCGGAGGTCATGTCTATGGCAATAAAACTAATAAAACTAGGTGAAGACAGAAGGCTGCGGTGAGATGATGATAGAATAACCTTTAAAAAAGATGAAAGGTCTAAGCCAAGAAAATCTGGAGCCCAACATCGTTACTTCAGAAGTTTGGCAGGAAACCCGACAGGTGGATTTAGGAAAGAAATTGAAAATTACACCCCTCTAAATGCTCCAAAATCACAGATCCTCATGTGGATTAGAGCGAATGGGGCAGAAATACTTGTACCAAGAAGATTGAGCCCTAATAAGAGAGCAATACAAGATAAAAGATTATGTTGCCAATATCACCGAGAGTATGGCCATGACACTGACGATTGTCAGGAATTAAGATGAGCCATAGAACAACTAATATAAAACAGTAAACTCAAAAAATTCACGGACACATCTCGAAGACATCGAGACTCCGAGGATGAGAATAAAGATAAATCGAAAGCAAAGAAGGCTCAGAATGAGGTAGCTGGAGTAATTAATATGATAGTTGGAGGAGAAGCACCTAAAGAGAAAAGGATGAAAGGAACTCAAAGAGAAGAAAGCCAGTTGCAAAGGTTAATTATCACATTCGCACCAGAAGATGAAGAACATGCCCGACATCCTCATAATGATGCCTTGGTCGTAAGTGCTTACATCCAAAATTATCTGGTGAAAAGGCTTTTGATAGATGATGGAAGCACTGTCAATGAACTCTCATGGAGCACCTACCAAGCTATGGGAGGCTCAATCACTGATCTTAAAACCATTAAGAATCCTATCACAAGGTTCTATGGAGGAACAACTCAGCCTATGGGGATAGTGGAACTGACAGTAGAATTTAGAGACCGAGAAGCTGAAGATATTAAAGTAGTCAAATCTCTATTCGACATCATAAACCTTTCACTCACTTATAATGGTATTATCGGAAGACCCATTTTGTACGAAATCAATGTAGCCACAAGCATTAGGCAGTTGACCATGAATATCCCTCTAGAAAGCTGAGTTATAACCATATGTGGAGATTAGTCCTTGGAAAAATAGTGCTATCAATTGGTTGTCAAGCCCCAACTGGAAGCATTTCCCCTAGCATCTTTGGAAATGGAAAAATAAGGAGCTAATCCAAAACTAGTGGAGCAAGTCCAGATGCTGTAAATAGATAGAGGAAAAATAGTAAAAATTAGAGGCGAGCTTGATGAAAACATCAAGAAGAGTATCAGTGAAGTATTTAGCAAACACTCAAATATCTTTGCCTCAGAAGCAACCGAGATTATGTGTGTAGTTCCTCAAATTGCATCACACAGCCTGATCATCCTACTAGGAATGAAACCTGTAATCCAAAAAAAGAGGAGATTTGCACAAGATGGACAAAAAGTGCTTGCCAAAGAAACAAGAAAGCTGTTAGTCGCTGGATTTATAAGGGAGTTACATATCCGGAATGGGTAGCCAATGTGGTCCATAGGAAGTACATGATGTGTGTTGACTACACGGACCTTAATAAACCATGCCCTAAAGACAGCTATCCATTGCCAGCAATTAACTAATTAGTAGATTCGACAGCTGGCCATTACTTATATAGTTTTATTGATGTTACTCAAGGATACCACCAAATTCCATTGAAGAAGGAATATGAAGAAAAAAAGTCATTCATCACTCATAAAGGCCTTTACTGTTACAAGGTCATGCATATTAGGTTGAAAAATACTGGAGTCACTTACTAAAGGTTGATGAATCGTGTGTTTCAAGAGCAAATTGGGAAGAATGTGAAAGTGTACATGGATGACATCATAGTCAAAAGCCATCGAGCAAAACAACATGCCTAGGATCTCGAGCAAATCCTTAGCATACTTGACCAGTACCAGATCAAGCTAAACCCAGACAAGTGTGTCTTTGGAGTAAAAGCAGGAAAATTCTTAGGCTTCATGATTTCACACAGGGGGATAGAAGTAAACTCAGAGAAGATGGAAGCTATTCTGAACATGAAAGCTTCAAATTCACTAAATGAGCTTCAAAAACTCAATGGTAGAATCACTGCTCTTGGAAAGTTCATCTTATGCTTAGCAAAAAAGTGCTTACCTTATTCCAAGCCTTAAAGAATTCTAAAAATTTGAATGGAATGACTAATGTCAGGCAACTTTTGAAGAAATTAAGACGTTCTTGACTTCGCTTCTGTTGCTCAGTAGACCACTCCCGGACGAGACTTTATATTTGTATCTTTTCATTGGTCACTAGTCCATAGCCTCGGTATTAGTATGAGAAGAGGGAAGCCAACAAAGCTCAGTCTATTATATCAATAAGATCCTCAGAGGCTCAGAGATCCGATATCCCAAATTAGACAAGCTTGCTATGATAGTCGTCCACACATCCAAGAAGCTCAGACAGTACTTTTCATTCAATAGTAGTCAGAACTAACTTCCCTTTGAGGAAAATTCTAAAGAGACCGAAAACTTTTGGACGTCTGGTTCAATGGTTAGTTTAGTTAGGAGAATTTAACATCAGCTATGAGCCTTACCAGCAGATAAAGGCTTAAGTGTTAATAGATTTTATACAAGAGATGACGGTCGCAGATGCGGTCCCTCTTTCATATCCGAAATGGAGACTATACATAGATGGAGCATCTGGAGGCCAAGGGTTTAGAGCAGGAGTTGTCCTGATTTGACCAAACAAAGTTAGAATAAGATATGCAGTCCAGATCAAGTACAAAGCCACCAACAATGAGGCCGAATATGAAGCACTGCTGATAGGGCTGAGACTAGCCATTGAAGTCCGAGCTCAACGTCTCATAGTGAACTCCAATTTCCAATTGGTGGTTAACCAAGTCAAAGGAACTTACCAAGTTAAAGAGCTAAGCATGGTTAAATATGTGGAGAAGGTGAAACAACTCCTAAAGAAGCTAGAACAGGAAGGGAGACAATAGGAAATATAACAAATTCTAAGAAATGAGAACAAATAAGTAGATTTATTAGCCAAATTAGCATCAGAAGGCAACCAAGCATTTAAAGAGCTTGAATTAACTGAGGAACTCACCGGGCCAAGCATTGAGGAAACATAAGTAACAAATACTCAGGAAGTGGCGGAATGGATGAAGCCAATTATACGATACCTAGAACAAGGCATTTTACCTGATAATAAGCTCAAGGCTCAAAAATTGAAGAGCAAAGTCACACATTTTCCCTTGTACAATGGAGAACTTTACAGAGGTCTTTGTCACACCCATGGTCAAAATGTTTATCTCCAGATGAGGGCAATTATATAATTAGGGAAATTCATAAAGGAATATGTAGGGCTCATGAGGCTTAAAAATCGTTAGTCTCAAAGGCACTGTTACAAGGTTACTACTGGCTAGCATGTCCAAGGATGCATATCAGCTTGTTTAGAATAGTCCCAAGTGTCAGCAATTTGCTTGTCAACTCACAAGCCTTCCAACACTCAACATCCAATTGGAAGTCCATGGCCTTTTTCTATTTAGGGAATGGATATTGTAGGTCCATTTCCAGTCTCCACATCTCATAAGAAGTTCCTGATATCAACCATTGATCACTTCACCAAGTGCATAGAAGTAGAAGCGATCCCAACTATCACGAAAACTCGGATCCAACATTTCTTTTGGAAAGAAGTGATTTACAGATTTGGCATACCTCATACTTTGATTACAAATAATGGGAAGCAATTTAACAATGAAAAGTTCAAGACATTCTGTTAAGGATTGGGCATTAAGCTCAGATTCACCTCTGTAGCTCACCCTCAGATGAATGGGCAAACAGAGGTTACCAATAGGATCATCATGTAAGGGCTAAGGAAAAGGCTAGATGAAAAGAAAGGAAATTAGGTGGACGAACTCAACAATGTCATATGGGCATACAAAACAACACTGAGGAGCTCAATAGTAGAAACACCCTTTAGGTTGACATATGGAATGGATGCAGTAATACCTATAGAAATTGGCTCTTCAAGTTGTCGAGTCTCAAGAGAATTCGATCTAGACATCAATTATCTTAATACTCGAATATGCTTGGACTTGCTTGAGGAAAGAAGGGAGCAAGCAGTTATGGTCTCAAAAGCTCAAAAACAGAGAATAGATCATAACAAACATGCCCGGCCAAGACAATTCAAGGTTGAAGATCTTATGTTGAGAAGAGTAGATATAGGCAAAGGAAGTTTTGGAGCTGGCAAGCTCGGACCTAACTGGGAAGGTCCTTATCAAGTCACTAAAAAAGCTACAAGGGGCACATACAAGATAAAGGATATGCAAGGAAAAAAATTGCCTCGATATTGGAACTCGGATAGCCTTAGAAAATACTATCAATAAAGAAATTGTACTTAGATAAAAGATGAACTCTAATAAAATAAAAGTTCCATTTCATTCATTTTCAATTATTTTTACAAAAAGAGGAAAATACTTTAAGTGTTTACATTAGCCTCAGACTCAGGAGGCGATAAGCTAATCCCAGAGGATACATTTACATCTTCTAAAGTTGGATTCTCGGACACCACAGTGGTAGCAACAGCTGGGCCAGCTTTAGTTAATAATTTCTCTCTGAAATGGTTGGGACCCACAGGTTGCTCAGAACCAGACCCCTCAATAGTGGCTGTCATTTTGACGACCCTCGAACCCTTTTGGTGCTTTTGGGCCACATTACTGGCAGCTTCATCTGCAACAACCAATTTGGCTAGGTCATTTAGTGTTATCTTATCAAACTCAGAGAAGTCCAGGTCAGGATGCTGAGCAGGCAGAATTCTCTTACACTCAGACCTATACGCCTTGAGGAACCCTAACACCATATCTTAATAAGACTTCAGGTCCTCCTTCAGACCTTCTTTTTCTTTGGCCCGCTTTTTCTTCAGGTCAACAAGTTTAGAATCTTGCTTCTTTCAGTAAGCTGAGCCTGGGTATGCTAGAGCTCCTGGATCTTCTTTTGATGGGACTCAACCTTAGACTTAGCCTTTTTAAGCTATGCTTCAGTAAGCTCTATTGTGCATCTTACTACTCCCAACTTCTTCTTATAGTCCCCAACAATGGTGCCGATCTCAGCTTCCTTAAAGTTATACTCACTTTGAAGGATAAAATGCTCATCTTTGGCTAGCAGCAAGCCTTGGGCCATCTACGTACAAAATAGGGAAAAGATCAGCATTTAGAATATTGATAATGAACTTCAAAGGCCAAGTTTTGACTATTTACCTCTAATGCATGTGTGATCAGAGAATTGAAGAGCTTGCCTCTTCCAATGTCTCTCCACCTCTGCATGTCCTTTGGCAAACATATGGACTCGGTATATTGATCTCTGACTTATGGTTCAAGGACACTCGGAGGATTCATTTTGTCCAGAATCCACTTCTTTGTGTCTGAGCATCCAGGAAGTCTCACACGCTTGACGAAAACATTTTTTGCCAACTCCTCTTCATCCTTGACTATCCCTTTGCCTTGAGAGCGCTTCTTTGAAGACCCTGTAGCCCTCTTCTGAGAATGCTCAACTGAAGGATCTCTTATAGCCTCGACATGTTGCTCTAGCTGAGTCTCAGAAGGCTCCTCTTGCTCTAAAGTGAGATCAGAATCTCCGGTTCCTATCCTCAATCTGGACTTTCCTCTTGATCAACATCTGAAAGTAGTATCCCATCCGCAAATGTATAATAGTTAGCCATCTATAAATAAAGAAAAAAGAAGAGTCAGAATATAACTTCAAGAAGCTCAGCACTTGCCATCATTATCTCTATTCCTATTATATACTCTTTGAAGGTATCGTCGACAATAATTCTCGGTGGATGTTCCCTCAAATACACTCCAAGTATGAAGCCTTTTTATCAAGTCCAGATCTTTGTTAAGCAGCTTTCTTAGGCGTTTCCCTTCATGACATGCGTCAACCCATAAATGCCGGATACTGAAGAATTTCGTTGGATGTTCTATAATGAAATATTTATATCTCTATGACTTTGGTATGTTTGGAAGTCTCACAAACAAACTTAGATGAGGAATGCCCTAAGTTATAACTAATACAAAATAACTTCATTACATATGGGTATGGCAAATTAGCAGGCAATTTGCTGATTGATAAGAGGTTAAATGGAAAAATATGGAGGATGAAGGATGAGTATGACAGGGAAGTTTGAACTTAAATACAGGCCAGTTAATGGGAACAATTGATAAAAATTCCCATATTCTTTCACTCTCACATCAATTTACTATAAACATAACCATTAAGCTTAAAAAACACATCATATTGACTAAACACTCCAAAATACTTGATTATAGTAGTGACACGTTTTGTGAGTAGCAAGAATTTCCTGCTGCCTGGCCTATAGAAAAAAGTTGTCATGGCATTATATATATTCTTGACTTCTCTGTGATGATAAGCTCTTAATGAAGATCCACTTAAAGAATTTCACCCGCCCATTTAATTTCCAATATTCTTGTTCTAATATGCATAACTTAATTTTAGCTTGAAATATTAGTTAATCCTTTTTGCTCATACTTAAATTTCCAAGTCTTTAGTTTTTCTCATGAGCTTTAAAGGTTTATTTGCAATTCTTGATTCTTTCCCTCATCTATGGGATTTTATGAAGGGCCCTGCCGATTCGATCTATAAACTTGAAGAAACTCTCACTTCACTGAAGAATGTTTGGGAAGAGCTGAAAGGAGTGAGGAACGATTTGAAGAGAAATGTTAAAATTGCTGAACAATAATAAATGAAGTGCCTGGATGTAGTAGACGTAGGGCTTAAAAGGGTAGAAGCCATGGAAACTAAAGTTGATGAGCTCATTACACAATCTGGTCAACAAGTTTAGAACAAATGCTTTGAAGGATGTTGTCCCAAGAACTCTTGGTCCAGCTACAAGTTGGGGAAGAAAGTCACTAAAAAGCTAGAAGGTGTCAAGAGCTTAAGGAGTAAAGGTGATTTTAGTCAAGTGGCAGATAGAATCCTTGTACCTTCAATTGATGAGATACCTAGTTCCTCTACTGTGGACCTGGAGTCCACCTTTGATAAGGTTTGGCAATGTCTCGTGTATGAAGAAGTGGAATCATTGGCTTATATGGGATGGGAGGTATGGGAAAAACCACCCTCTTAACCCAGATCAACAATGAGTTCCTCAACTCAAACCTTGATTTTGGAGTGGTGATTTGGGTTGTGGTGTCTAAAGATCTTAATGAAGAAAAGGTTCAGAATGAAATTAGGAAAAGGTTAGGCTTTTATGAAGAGAAGTGGAAAGTAAAAAGTCGATAAGAGAAGGCCACTGAGAAGAGAAGGCCATAGATATTTTGAGAGTTTTGAAGCAAAAGACGTT
Organism: Mallotus repandus; assembly: GCA_949671775.1. Classification (NCBI taxonomy): domain Eukaryota; kingdom Viridiplantae; phylum Streptophyta; class Magnoliopsida; order Malpighiales; family Euphorbiaceae; genus Mallotus; species Mallotus repandus. The sequence continues at coordinate 10,459 of CATIWM010306719.1, forward strand.
TGTTTTGCTGTTGGATGATATATGGGAGAGAGTTGATCTACAAAAGCTCGGTGTACCATTGCCAAAAAAAGGAAAAAAAGGGTCCAAGCTGGTGTTTACAACAAGATCTAAGAATGTCTATGGGAAAATGGAAGCACACAAGAGGATCAAGGTGGAGTGTTTGGCACAAGATAAAGCCTTGGATCTGTTGAAAGAGAAGGTTGAGGAAGACATTCTTAATTCTCATCATAAATTGCCTAGCCTAGCTGAAATTATGGCCAGAGAGTGTAAAGGTTTACCCCTTGCACTTATTACAGTAGGTGAGGCGATGGCTTCCAAGAAGACAATGGAAGAGTAGAATCATGCAATTACAACGCTCAGGGGATATGCAGCAAAATTTTTTGGTATGACAGATGAAGTCTATGGTTTATTAAGGTTTAGTTACAACAGTTTGTCCAGTGAGAAACTTAAATTTTTCTTTTTATACTTTTCAATATTGCCCGAAGATTATGTCTTCGGAAAGCATAAGATTATAGAGTATTGGATTAGGGAGGGAATTTTAGGTGAAAATGAAAGCGTAAAAGATGCTCGAAACAGAGGACATGATATTATTAGCACTTCTATTAATGCTTGTCTTCTGGAGCTTGTAAATGAAAATAAGGTAAGAATGCATAATGTGATTCGTGATATGGTATTATAAATAATTCAAGAATGCAAGGAGGTAGAGGCTAAGTTTTTATTCCAAACATGAATCACTGCTATAGAAAATGATGATAGAAAATGGAGGCAAGTGGAGAGGCTATCAATAATTAATACTAGTATCATGCAATTAAATATATCTATTTCATGGCCCAATCTATCGACTTAGATTCTCCAGTATTGTGGATTGGAGAGGATTTGCAGTAACTCTTTCCACTCTTTGCTTTGTCTAAAAGTCCTTTACATGGCATTTAACAAGGATTTGAGTGAGTTACCATTGGGAATTTCAAACCTAGTTCCGCTAGAACATCTTAATCTTTCCTTCACAGGCATTGTAAGCCTGCCAGCTGAGTTGAAAAATCTTAAAATCTCAAGCATCTAAACTTGCAAGGCATAGAGGAACTTGGAATGATACCGCCACAACTCCTGTCTGGTTTCCATATGATATGTGTGCTAAAGATGTTCAATTACGGTGAGGCGTGCAATGAAACTGTAGAGGGGAATGTGCTGTCAGAAGAAAATGAAGGCTTGTTATTAGATGAGTTAGAATGTTTGGTACGTCTTCAGGAGCTTCGCATTACATTAAAGACCAACTCTGCCCTTCAGAGAATACCCAAATCCCGCAAGTCATGTGATTGCACGAAAAGTCTATTACTACTAAATTGTAGGGGTACAATATCACTTGACTTATCATTTCTGCTAAGTTTGGAGAATTTGGATACTTTCGCCATAAGTAAATGTGGAGATTTGGTAGATTTTTATATACAAGGAGAAGAGACAACGTAAAATAGTTTTACATACCTCTTGAATACTCCTCTACGTTTTGAAAACCTTCAGATTTTCAGTGTAAGCTTTTGCCCTCAGGTAAAGGATCTGACATGGCTTATAAATGCACCCAATCTTCACAATCTTTCTATAATTGATTGCGAGGAACTGGAGGAAATCATACATTCAAAAGTGGTAAATTTTGTAAGGAAAAAAAAGCTAAGCCCTTTGTCGAAGCTCCAAGTCTTGATTATTTATGGTGCTCCTAAGCTGCAGAGTATTTATAGCAGATCCCTTGGATTCTCTTATTTAAGGGAGATGTGTATAGGTGAGTGCCCAAAGTTGAAAAGTTACCAGTTGACTCTAACAGTTTCAGATCCAACAACAACGATAAAATTGTTGTATTTGGAGACAGAAAGTGGTGGGATGAGTTGGAGTTTGAGGATGAAGCTATTAGGAGTAAATTCTCTGTTTTTGTTCAGAATGAATCAATAACATTCGCACCATTTGCCTTTCTCGCTGATTTATGTTTGGATGAAGATAGCACCATTTGCCTCTTTAATTGATTTATGTTTGGATAATTTATGTCGCTAGTACCGACATGAATAATGTGTCAATGGAAAGAGAAATTTCTTTTATGCCATCACTTTCCAATTGATTAGCCTCCTTGTATGTGGAGCTAAACATGTAATTTTAACCCAAAAAATTTTATCTTTTAGTGTTAGTGACAATACTATTCATGTCACTAGTAGCGGCATGTATCATTGTCCTTTATGGTTATAAAATATGTTCTTTATTCGATATTATTATCAATGTTAATTGTTGCATATATTTTTGATTGAACAATGCCTATATGTTGGTTTGGTTATTTGTTCATATCAATACATTTTTTTATTATTAAAAAAAAACTTTTTTTTAATCTGATTTAAAGTGTATCAAATCATTTTTAATTTGCATGTGAATTTTAATTGCCAACCCCAACCATATATGTGCAAATTAAAATTTCAAAAAGAAAATTGATAGTATAATACTAATAATGGCATATAAATTATGGCAAAGAAAGCAACTGAATTTAACATAAAAGATGAGTAAAATAGATGTAGAGATGTATACTTCTCAATCATATTACTATAACAAATAACAGAACAGAACAAAGTTTACCAAGTTCAATACATCCATGACATGTCTTGCTTGAATGACGCACACCTTGCAGCTCCTTCAACTGCAATAATTATAATTTCTATGACACAATAAGAGTTTTTAGCCCATCATCTGTAACCCCAAACTCTTAAAAAAAAAAAAATCAAAAGAATTGCTTCCATCCCAATTTCATGTTGTATTTGGTATGAATAAAAAAATTTATTCATAAATTCAGGTTTATTATGTTTCATTTAAATTAAAATTTTGTAAAATATATATACAATTTTAACTTCTTCAATTTATGAAATTGCTCAT
>CATIWM010306804.1:0-14923 GCA_949671775.1 Mallotus repandus
TATATGCACATACACATACATAATTTAAAAAAATTATCACATGTAAATTTAATATTTTAATTATTGTATCAACACTTTTTATTTAATTTGGATCAACTAATTTTAAATTGATTTTTTTTTCAAAATAAAAAATGGGATATAATTGCAAAAAATCACAAACGTTTGGATTTTTATATGGCCTAATTACTTAGAAAAGCATGAACTTTACGAGTTTTAACAATATTAGTATGTTCTTTTAACGTTTATTTAAAAAATCTTGAACTTTGCATATTTTAACATTTTCAATACATTCTTTTAAAATTTTATAAAAAAGTACAAACTTTACAACTTTTAATAATTTTACTATATAATTTTTAAAATTTATCAATAAAAAAATTCTATTTCAATATTAAACTATATTTGTTTAATCAATATTTTAATATCTGATAAAATGTTATGTTAACATACCATTAAACACTTTTTAATTTAAAAAGAAAGAGAATTTGATGAGTTAGCAAAAATTTTCTCTTTTTATGCTATTTTAAAATAAAAAAATATAACATTTTAATTTGTTATAAGTTTGCAATTGTTTGTATGATCCTGAAGTATCTTTTTCACTTCAAAATGGTAAATTTTAAATATTTTAATAATTTTAACATGTTTTAATTAAAAATTAATTTCGGTGTTATATAAGTAATTTCAAATTTATAAAAAATTGTAATACTATTTTTTATTTTAAAATAGTATATTTTAAGAAGGATAATTTTTACTAACTCATTATTTTTTTTAACTAAAAGCAATTTGGTGCCATATCAACATTAAACAATACAACATTTTATAAAATGTTAAAAAATTGATTGAACAAATATAATTTAATATTGATCTAATTATCTAAAAAATCTTAAAATTTACGAGTTTTAACAATTTTTTGGTAAAATTTTAAAAAAAAATGTTAAAAAATTGTAAAGTTTATGATGTTTTTTATAAATGTTAAAAGAACGTAATAAAATTGTTAAAAAATATAAAATTTAGGACTTTTTAATTAAAAGTTGAAAGAACGTGTTAAAATTGTTAAAACTCGTAAAGTTAAATTTTTTTTAAGTAATTAGGTATTTTTATATCAATAGACCTTTATAAATTTTATAATATAAAGGGTAAAATTGACATTTTATGAAAATCACATCCGTATTTTTTGTTTGATTTTGATCAAATACCTATTTGTAATTGTTCTAAAATTGCTACAAAATTAATGAAATTAGGACATTTTCACCAAAATTAAAAGTTAAGATAGAATCATAAAATGGTCTAAACATTTTGATTTTTTTATACCACTAACCTATAATAGAAATACTTCTGTTAGAATCACTACCTTTACATTTTGAATTCCTTAATTGGGAAAGAATCAATCTCTTATAATTAAAATTTGAAAATATATAGCATATATTAAATGGATTGGGGTAAATTATATTTTCTTCCTTGTATTTTATCACATTACACTAATTCATCTTTGATATTTGAAAAAAATACTTATTTATCTTTGACATTTGTTTTTTTTTTAGCACTCATTAGTCCTTCTGTCGGAATGAAATAGTACAAAAAAAAACAAATGTCGGGGATAAATAAGTATTTTTTTGAATGTCAGGGATGAAATAGTGTAATATGACAAAACACAGAGGAAAAATATAATTTATCCAATTGATATTACACTTATGTAAAGTCATTTCCCAATGTATGTTTTAATTAGAGTTGTAAAAAAGTTGAACTATTTTGAAAATTTAATATATTAAAAATTTAATATTTGGTTCAAGTTATTCAAAACTTGACTCATAAAATTTATGAATAAATTCAAATAAAAGCTCATTATCTAACTTATAAAATTAATGTTCCAATAGTTTAACATTAGATATATAATATATAAATTTTTACTTAGGCTCCGTTTCTTTGCGGAAAATATTTTATTTAGAAAACATTTTCCAGAAAATTTATTTTTCAAGAAAATATTTTTCAATGTTTGGCTAGAAGACAATAAATGAGGAGATAAGATATCAAAAAATAAAAGAGAAGATAATAAAAGAGAAGAGAAGACATTGAAAAAGGTATTGGAAAAAAATAGTGAGAATGCTCGGACGGCTCTAGGTTTTTTCTTCATGATGACGGAACGTGACAATTCTGCTCATCAGGAGATCGGAGCTATCTTTACAGATGACAATTATCCTAGCCATACTAATCTCTTCTCCATAAAGCCTTTGTCCAAGCCTTCGTTTGCTGCCAATACAGCCAAGAATATTGATATTCCTGACTAGTCTATTCCTTCAATTATTCGAACATATAGTAATTAGGTCTTTCCTACGAACAAGCATGGCGCTTTCCAAGTTGTCAAAGTCAATCCAAAAATTTACAAGAAATGTCTAGTGCTTTGTCAGAATTCTCTTATGGCTAGGGTAGTTCTTGGTAAAGGCGATTCCCCATGGCAATTGATTAAACTTAAAGACAAACTCCCTTCCTTATGGAATCTGAAATCACATTGGAGATTAATTTCTTTGAGACGTGGTTTTTTCCATGCTCTTCTATCCTCTGCCCAGAACAAAGAAGCTATTTGGAGCCGTGGTTCTCTAAATTTAAAACCTGGCATTCTCCGTTTACAGCAATGGGCACTTGGCTTTGATCCATAGAAGGAGAAAACCACCACCACCCAGCTATGGGTTTGATTATACCGCCTTCCATGGACGCTCTGGGATCCGCAAATCCTTTCAGATATAACACGTAATATCAGTATTCCCCTCCATATTGATCATGCTACTTTAGACGATGATTAAGGCCATTTTTCAAGGATTTTGATTGATGTTGATCTTTCTACTTCATTACAATATCACATTCTTTTGGACTGTGAAGGTGTTTTGTTTGATATTTATATCAACTATGAAAATTTGCCATTTTTCTGTTCAACTTATCACTCTATCGGACATGACGCTGCTTCTTATTGTATAAACAAACCTTATATTGTTGCTAAGGATGTAAAGACGAACGTTGATACAACTTCTCGTGCTCCCTCGAGAGGTCGCTCTCATACCAGTAAGGTTTGGAAACCAAAGACAAACCCTGATGGCCCCCATTCTAATAATAAATAATTTTGACAGATTACAAAATGATACTGCTCCGATTCATGATCCTTCTAATATGGTTTCAGAGAAAGCTTGTTCTTCTATTAACGATGATGTTAGCTCTTCACAAATTCCCGCCCTCAATTCTGGTGAAGTGGAGGTTACTCTTGCTAACCCAATTATGGATATTCCAGCTAACAGTACTTTGGCCCTTGTAAATGACGACAATGTGATGTTAAATTCCAATGTTTCGGGTGCAAGTACTGATCATGCAAAAGAGGATGCTTTAAAAGAATTATCTATAGCATGCAAGCAGACTTGGGCAGATGTTGTCGATGATGAAGGTCCTTGGGAAACTGTCATTAAGAAAAAGAGTACAACAGTCATACTAACTGGTAACAAGCCTGTAACTTGGGCTTCTTCTCGCACCTGTCAATGAATATTCTTTTCTGGAATTGTAGGGGCCTTGGTAATATTGGCACCCATCGTACTTTGTTCAACATGTGTAGGTCTTATAATTTTTATTTTTTTATGTCTGGCTGAACTTAAAGTTCTTTTTGAATCCATCAATAGCAACCTTTAGAATTCGTTAGATATGCCCTTTGTTGCTCATAATGAGGTCGAGTTTCCTTCTCTTTGGATTTTAGTCTCTAACAAGATTAGCACAGGTAATGTCTCTATTTTTGCTTGTTCGGACTAGTATATTATGGTGATTTTTTTTTTATGGGAATGGTGCACTATGTTAGTTGTGTTTATGCCAATGTTCTTACTTTGGGCCGGAGTCGCCTTTGGAATGATCTTTATACCGTGTCTTCTCTCATTGATGCAAATTGAACTGTCATAAGAGATTTTAATGCTTATTTTGGCGCTCATGAGAAAAATGGCCTTCCTCCTTCTAATCGCTCTTGTTTGAAATTTATTACAGCAGTCAATAATTGTTCTTTAACTTGTTTGGAAACTCGTGGCCCCTTGTACACATGAAAAAATAAACGTAGAGGTGCTCAACGGGTGGAAATTCGGTTGGATAGAACCTTCATGAATAATTTTGCTTTGCAAAATTGGAACTCTATAGAATGCCATGCCCTTGTGCGTCACCACTCTAATCATAATCCCATTACTATATATTGCCACCAGGTATCACCTTCTCAATGTCCTTTTAGATTTATGTCTATGTGGACTAATCATTCGGATTTTCTGGCTCCTGTTTCTTCTTGTTGGGGTTCTAGCACTTTGGTGGGACATCCAATATTTGTTTTAATGAAGAGATTAAAATCTTTGCGTGGTTTTCTTCATACTTGAAATAGATAAATTTTTGGCGATGTTAATGTGGCTATTTCTTCGGCAAATCAAGACCTTCTTTCTATTCAATCGAAAATTGAAACCTCAGGATTCTCAAATGCTCTCCATTCTCGTGAGATGGAGGCTCATTCTCGGCTTTCTGCCAATCAAAATCATAAGGCAGCTATGCTTAAAGATCAATGCAAAATTAAATGGCTCAAAGATGGTGATCGTAATTCTTCTTTTTATCATAGCTTATTGTCTCGTAGGAGACCATAGGCGGGAATTCATCAGCTCATGATTAATTGGGTTCTCCCTTCTGACTTTGCTTGTATTAATCAACATATTATTGATTTCTTTGCAAAGCTTTTTATTGCTTCTAAGCTTGTTAAAGATTTTTCGGTAGTGTCTGAGGTCATTCCTCATTTGGTGTTAGATGTAGATAATGATCTTCTTTGCAAAATTCCTTTGGACTCATAAATTAAGGATACAGTTTTTGGTATGGATCCCAATAGTGCACCTGGTCCTGATGGCTTCTTGGGATTATTTTTCAAGCATTGCTGGGACATTGTGGGTAGAGATGTTTGTTTAGTTGTTAGGAGATTTTTTGTTTCTAGCACCATTATTAGCGGTTTAAACTCCAATCTAATGACTCTTATTCCTAAAATTCCGGGGCCAACTCTATCGATAAGTTTCGGTCAATTGTCAAAGTTATTTCTAAAATTATTACGAATCAGTTAGCTCTCAATGTTTCTAGAATTATTGCTCCTACTCAGTTTGGCTTCATCTAGGGAAGACATATTGAGAATTGCATTGTTGTAGCTTCGAAAAACGTCAATCTCCTGAATAAGCGGTGTTTTGGCGGCTATAGGGCTTTAAAATTTGACATTCATAAAGCCTTTAATTCAATGGATTGGGATTTCATCCTATCTATTCTTCATTGCTTTGGATTTTCTTAGCAATTTTGTGATTGGATTTCTACAATTTTTCATTCTACCAGACTCTCTATTTTAATTAATGGTTCTCTATTTTAATTAATGGTTCTCCTCATGGCTATTTTGCTTATAGTAGAGGGGTACGTCAAGGTGACCTTTTATCGCCTCTTTTGTTTTGTATAGCTGAGGATTATTTGAATCGTCTTCTTCTTTAGTTGGTTGAGAATGGTGCTTTAATCCCAATGTTTTCAAATAATAAGATTAGCTGCCCCACTCACCTTCTTTATGCAGATGATATCTTGTTATTTTCTCAAGCTTCTAAAGCTAATATGTCTCTCATTATGAAGACATTTAATCAATATGGTTGCTTGTTTGGTCAAATTGTTAATTGGGATAAGTCTGAGTTATATTTTGGCAAATATGTTTCGGCTTTCAGAGCACAGGCTTTACTTTCTCTAGATAGGATACGTTGTGGTTCCTCGCCTTTCAATTATTTGGGAGTTCCTTTGTTCTAGGGATGTCCCAAAAAGAGTTGGCTTCAGCCTTTAGCCGACAAGATTTTGAATAAATTTGAGAATTGGAAAGGCAAATCCCTCTCTATGGCGGGACGTTTAGCACTTATTAATTCTGTGATTTATGGATCTTTATTCATTCATTTATGGTTTATATGTGGCCGATATGTTTACTGCGTAAGATGGACAAAGCCATTCGAAAATTTCTTTGGATGGGTTCTATTTTTTCTAAAAGGCTGGTTAGTGTCAAATGGGATGTTTGTTGTTTACCTATTGAAGAGGGAGGTCTGGGTTTGAAAAGATTGCACCTGGTTAATTTATCTATGCTGTCTAAGCTTGCTTGGCATATATGTTGTGATTAATCTTTTGCTTTTAATTTTCTTTAAGCTCATTTCTTTAATAAGGTTAAACTTCCTCGTTCAATGATCTAATCTTTTATCTGGAGTTTGGTGAAGAAGTGTTATAATGATCTTCAAGCTTCTTGTTAATGGATTATGAGTTCGGCTTCCAAGTTGCACTTTTGGCATGACAATTGGCTTGGTTATCGCATTGCTAACTGTATGGGTATTCCTATTAGTGACAGCAAGGCTCTCAAGGCTAAAATTTCTAATTTGTACTATGATGGTCATTGACATCTTCTGGATTATTTCAAAGCTACTTTCCCTGTCATTGCTAAAGATATTGATTCGGTGGTTTTCTCTAATGATCTTTTTGATTCTTTTGTGTCATGGGTTTCTCCTAATGGTTTGCTTTCTTGTAAGACAGCTTATGATTTTTACCGCTCTCATTCTAATAGGGTTGCTTGGGGCAAAGAACTCTGGCGTCTATTTACCTCCTGCCGATCATTTTTTGTTTGGCATATTCTTGATGGTCGTCTTCCAACGGATGATGTTTTACGTCAAAACGGCCACATTTTAATTTCTAGATGTCGTCTATGTTTAAATGCATATGAGACTCTGCACCATCTGTTTTTTACTTTTCCATATGTTGTCATGGTTTGGACGTCTTTAAGTAGTTTATTTGGGATTACTTTAGATTTTTTAACGGGGTTCATCAGCTCTTCAATTATGCTCTTAACATTTATTTTTTCAGTCAGATTTCTGTTCTTTGGCAGGCTAGTTTATGTGCAGCTTTTTGGTCCATATGGTATGCTCGTAATACAGCTACCTTCAAGGATTCTTTTACCCCGATATCTCATTCTATTCGTTTCATCTGTAAGGCTGTAAAAGAGGTGGAAGTTTTTTGGAAGAGATTCATGAATAACTCTCAAGTTGATCTGCTTATTTTGCATCGTTTATGTGTGTCTGGTATTTAACGTCGTGCTCCTCGGTCTTTCCCTATCATATGGTTGCGTCCTCCTACTGGTTGGTTCAAATTGAACATAGATGGGGCAGCTAGAGGTTCTCCTGGCTTGGCCGGAGCTGGTAGCATCTTTCGCGTTTCCTCTGGTTCGGTGATCACGTTTTTTGCTTCTTCGCTTGGCATTCGTTTCGCCTTTGAAGCTGAACTTTTGGCTATGGTCATTGCTGTTCGTAAAGCTTATGAACTATCTCTCTCCCCTCTTTGGATTGAAAGCCACTCCATTTACGTTGTTAGATTGCTGCAATCTTGTAGCGTTCATGTCCTTTGGCATCTTCGTCCTGCATCGCAACAATGTATTTCCATGCTTGATTCTCTGCAAGTTCACGTTTCTCATGTCTACCGTGAGGGAAATTATGCTGTGGATAAGCTTTATTCTATGGCCATTTCTTTACAGGGTACAACTTGGTTTAATCCATACCCTGCTGAATGTATTGAATTTATTTTTAGAGATGCAATGGGTATAGATGTGCCAGCCCTATTGGGATATCTTGGTATACTGCCTAATGCATTCCTTCTCCTAGTTCTTAAAAAAAAAGTTATTGGAAAATGATTTCCCATTTTAGAATAGAAAATGATTTCCTATTCTTAGAATGAAAAATTATTTTCCCTTATTTTGAAGTTATTTTTCTTTGACTAACAATTTATTTTCCTTTAACTTATTTCTTTGGTAATCTAAACATTAAAAAATAAGAAAAAATATTTTCTCAAACAAATGGAGCCTTACAATAAAATTTAAAAATTATTTAATATATTGTTAGAATAATATTGTATTTTTATTAAATAATTTATTTCTAATTATTTAATGAACATATAGCTCCAATTTCTAATTTAATTTTTTTTAATTTATTCAGACTCGTGAAATTTTGCAAACAATAAGTGATAGTGAGTTCAATTTATAATATATAGTTCAAATTCGAACTAATTAAAATTCAATTCAATTTAACTCTTTTATATCTTTAATTAATTTAACTTAATCGTGTCTAAGTGATGTATATTTTTAATTGCGAAGTAAGTTAGACTTGAGTGGTAATCTATAAATAGTTCTCAAAATCAACATATATGAAGATACAGAATTCTAGATATTGCCTTCATAAATAGTTTGAATAGCCTCACATTGGATTCTATCATTGGTAACTTCAGATATCACCATATTACTCAGTAATATATAGCAAATTTTTCCTCTCAAGAGAACAATTAAAATAGTGATATTTTTTTTTAATTATACTGAAAGCATAAATAAAGATATTATTAGCACGTCAGAGGCTGCCGTGATTTTTTTTTTCTAATAACATAATTTAGGAGAAACAAAAGACCAAAACATGGATTAATTAATCATGTCAATACACTTTCGAAGAGTTGTGTATTTTTTGTTTCAAATAAAAACTTGTAAAAATAATTTGCAACTAACCCCTAATCCTATTAATTCACTTTTATTTTATTTCAAGAATATACTTGCTATAATTTTAATTTTAAGAAAAAGTACGTAATTGGTGGAAAAAAATAATTAATATATAAGTCTGAATTAACAATAAATAACTAAAATATTAGAGATAGTAAAATGTTAGCAAATAAATATTGTACATTATTAACAAATGAGATCAATTCATTGGAGACCAACACAACCTTTACCGTTAATCAATCATTGGGATATTTTTACTAATAAAATAAATAAATGGATATTGTAAATTATTAACAAATTAATAATGAGCAAGTCAGTAGAGACTGACACAAGGATGATCTAGTAACAAGTTATTGTAGTAACAATAGCATTTTGTTATAAATTTTAATTTGAATCAAATTTTTTGATAGCTGTTTAAATTTGTATAAATAAGAATTTAAAATATATTTAAAGTAAATTTTAAAAATCAGATAATAAAATTTAAAATGATTTTTAGATATTAATTTTTAAAATTTAAAATTTAAAATAAAATAATGTAATATAAATCTAATCATACTTTATTTATAGAATTCTATAAACGTACATTTCTTTTATTTTTATAAAATGTTTTTTAAAGTTTCCTCCAATATTTTCAATTTATTACTCATTTCATCCATTTTTGTTGCTTTGGACAAACTTATAACATCTATATAATTATTTTTTTTAAAAGTTTGCTCCAATATTTTTTATTTGAATTACTCTCTCTTGTTACTAATTTCATTATTCTTAAACTATCTACTCATGCATAGAAACACATACATGTACATATGTACATAGGCCTTTCTAAAAATAATTTTATCAAATTATTTGTTTCGTGCAGACTGTTTGGTGCATTTCCCCTTTAACTGAAATGCATGTGTTAGGCCAGAGTCCAACGAAGCAACCATAGCTCTAGTAGCAAGAGATAGCTGGGGAACTTCGCCATGCTACTTTACCAAGCCAATATCTTGGCTTTTAGTTGGAGCAACAGCTGGTGTTGTCTTGGCAAAATCAAGAGGCATTCAAAAAGCAATTTTTTAAGAGCAATTCAAAGAAGTTCTAGCAATTGTTTATGATATTGTATAGCTGATAGCGAATCTCTATTTTCCTTTCGTGCAAAAACAGTTGCTTATTGGATTGTAAAAAATGTTCATGAAACTTTATGCGTGGGTCGTTTTTTTCTGGCTGGTTTGGCTGCTATCTTGCACTCTGACTCCTCAGGCCTCTGACTTAAATGAAATATTTATGTTTTTAAAAAATTAACCGTGAAAATAAAATCAATCAATAATAGGGTTCAAATCAGTTAATAATAATATTATTATAAGTTATTGCACAGAAAATGTATTTCTATGTTTGGACACAAGAATTTTATTATTTCGATCAATTTTTTTAAAAAAAATTTTGGATGCAGATTCAATTTTTATTTATCAATTGTGCTAATTTATATTAACAAAATTTAAATTAAATTTATAATAAATTCAAAAATTAATTAATAAAAAATAAAATGATATGTAACTATATACTATTTAAAATTTATATATTTAGAATTTAATAATTTAATTTTTAAATTTTAATTTAAATATTTACATTGAAGTGGGAGGATTTTTTTTTTCTGAAATCCTAATTTTTTTCACTCATTAAATGTTTTTTTTAAGTTCCCTCCAATACTTTTATTATGGTTTGTGCCCTAATTGGAAATCTAATATATATATACACACACTCACACACTAAGCAATGGTAATAATTTCTCTCTCTCCTGTCTTTTTAAGCTATTTTTTTCAATTGTGGTATTTTTAGTTTATAATACCAATTTTTCATAACATTTTTCTTCTTTATTAAATTATTTATTTTTATCCTTACCATTTATTTAATATTAAATTATATAACTAATATAATATAATAGAATAATTAGTTGCAATATTTTTATTTGTTAAATTATCTTTTTGTCTCCATCATTAATTGAATAATGAATTCCACAAATTACATAACATAAATATTAATAAAAAGTTACAAAAGTTTTTTGGTTTTTTATTAAATAGTAAATTATATAATTAAATAATTAAACAAATTATATTTACTTAATGTATATTAAATAATTATTTTACTTGATTTTAGGTTATACATATTGATAGTTATAATTAAATAAAACTTAGTTTTATAAATTTTAATTTTATTTATATAAATTATGAAATGTGAGGTACACCTATCTAATGATACCAACTAGAAATGAAATAGTCCAAACCGCATTATTTGTGTTGTAAATGTGGAGATGCATTCATTGCACATGCAACACATTTTCACCAACAATTTAAGCCAACAACTAACATTTCATGCGATCACACTCAGCCCAATCTGCACAGAATTTAATTGTGAATAATGCAATTTTGCCTGCAATGGCATGCCCCTTGAACATGGAGAGGCGGAGTTCACGGTTCGATCTCTACCTATGTTGCCCTCGCACTCTAACATTAATAACTGACCATTTCATCTAACTAAAAGAAAAATTATGCAATTTTGATTTAAATAAAAGTAAACTAATTAATTGGATATACATGTCTTTCTCAATTATTAAAAAGAAAGAACTCAAAATTAATTAAATATATTAGATCAAAATAAATTACAATAATAAATGTCAACTGAATTAAAAGGTAAAACAATAAATTAAAATTAAGACTAAATGTAATAATAAGTGGCTAATTAATTATATTAAATTCTTTTAATGTCTTAATAAACTATGTTAAAAAAAAATTATATTGTAGTCTTTTTAGAACTAGTTGTATCTTTTTATTCTTTTTAGAATATCAGTTTATTTATGTTCAAGTACATAATTAAAATAATATAAAAGTAGCCTATAAAATTAAAATAATTATTAATACTAATTAACTATATAATATTCAAATTATTAATAATAAATGCCTAATTTATTATAAATTAAAAATAATATAAAAGTAATTTATTAAAGTGAAATAGTTGTTGGTTATATATTAAAATTAATTAAATAATAAGTGATTAATTAACTATTTAAAATTAACATTAATTGCAGCAAATAAGTGACTAATTAATTACAAATTAAAACTATATAAATGTAACTTATAAACTTAAATTGGTTATTGTTGACCATTTGCATGATCAAACTCCTACTTTTGATCTTTGACAATTAATTTAAGTTACTAATGATTTCATTCAAGTGTGTAGGAACTTAATTTTATCAAGAATACTCGTTCATATTTGGAAATATGAAATACTGTCTTTATACTATATTTCGTTGAAGTATATTATCCCAAAAGTATACCTAAAATATTTGGAGTAATTGAAAGTCAAAAACACTCAATTTTGGACTTACAAGTGTCTCCTCATGAGCTTATCACGAGCATGCAAGCGCCGCTCACGAGCACTATTCAAATCTTGAGCGGCAGTCCTGACAGCATTCTAAAGAGTGAAAATTCTGAACCGCTCAAGAGCGCCGTTCACGATCGTAAGTAGCTCGTGAGGAGCAGTCTTAACAGCATTCTAAAGAGTGAAAATTCTAAGCTGCTCACGATCGTGAGCAACTTGTGAGAAATAGTTATGACAACATTCAACGAATATTTTTGAATGCAATGGTCCTCAAATTGATGCTCACGAGCCAGGGCTTGCTCCTCACGATCGTGAGCATCATTTCAGTTGCAAAAAGTCCAAGATTATTCAAAAATCAACTATAGACATTGGAGACTTATTTGATACATCCAACAACTATATTTTTAGTGTTTATTTATATAAACACCTCTTAGAGCTCAATTGAATGTTAAGAAAACTTCTTTATCATTCATTCTCTCTTAAACATTCATCAAAGCTCTCAAACTTTCAATTTATTCATTCTTAGTTTCATTAACTCTTGTGAGAATTGGTTGTGTTAAAAATAGAATTTCTACTTCATCTAAGTCTTGGGATAGATTAGAAGGGATGCAAGATTTATTTCTAAAGGAATTGGTTTAAGTGTTTAGCCATTAAAACACTTTGGAATTGGTTTTAGAGAGAGGATAGAAACTCTTATTTGTAAGGTTGTAAGAGTGAGCCTTAAACTCTTGTGTAATCTCGATCTTGTGAATAAGATTGTGGGTGATTGAAAATCCTAACTTGGGGATAAGTTAGGTAGAGATGTAGGATTATTATTGAATTTGAACTCCTTAAATCATTGTGTTCTTCATTCTTCCTTCTCAACATTCTTTCTATTTTTGTTTAAATTTCAATTACTTTCGATTTGAATTCGATTGCCTTATTCATCCCCCCTCTAAGGCATTTTCATTTGGTATTAGAGCTTGAATTCTAGGAACTTCATTGCTAGAATACAAGATCATAGGAAGTGAAAATCAAAACTCCTCCTCTCTTAGACCTTTCTTTAATGGTAGTGATTATCTAAATTGAAAATTCAAAATGGAGCTATATCTAGATAATGAATCTAGACTTTGGGAAAGTGTCCTAAAAGGATGGGAACCTCCTAAAGCTTCCAAAGATGGTGTAGTCATTATTCTCTCAAGAGATGAATGGAGTAACGATCAAAAGGAGGAAAACATCAAGAACAAAAAGGCTATGATCACCATAGCATCCTCCATGATAAGAGAAGAAAGTAGTAAGCTTCAACGTTGTATTTCTACCAAGGAAACATGGGAGACCTTGGAAAACCATTATGAAGGCAATGTACAAGTTAGAAGCAAGAAGGTTCAACTCCATATGTATGAGTATGAACTCTTTAAAATGAAGCCACACGAATCTATCATGGAGATGACAAACTGTCTCATGGCTCTTCTCACAACCCTCAAGAAACTTGGAAAATATTTCTCCAAGGAAGAAGTAAACAACAAGATTTTAAGAATCCTACCTAATCAGGATTGGGAATCTAGAGTTAATTCAATTGAGGAAGCTCAAGACCTCTCAACTCTCTCAACCGATGTGCTTATTGGAAATCTTCTCACCCATGAGCTTCCAATAAAGCAAAGAGGTAAAGAGTAAGAAGAGAAGGAAGATAAGAAGAAAAGCAGTGCATTAAAAGCTTCAAAAATGATAGTGAAGAAGAAAACATTGAAGATTCTGGTGAAGAAGAAGATGAAATTGCCATGCTCACAAGAAACTTCAAAAATTTCTTGAGAAAACAACACTCCTCAAGAACTAGAGACAACAAAAAGTATGAAGGAGATGGTAAGAAGAAAGCCAAAGCAGTTACTTGTTATGAATGCAAGAAACCGGGACACATTCGAAGTGAATGTCCCAAACTCAAATTCAAGAACAAGGGAGAAAAGGATAAAAAGAAGGCTTTCAAGGCTATGTGGGATGACTCCTCTGAATCCGAAAGAGACGAGGAACAACAAGAAGTGGCCAACCTTTGCTTCATGGCTCTAGAGGATAAAAATGAGGTATCATTTATTTCTAACTCATCTTGTGATGATTATTGTGAATGTGATGATGATGATGATGAGAGCTCTATTTTGAGCAAAATTATGCATAAATATGCTAGCTTACTTTCTAGGAAAAAGTTTCACAAGTATAAGTTTACTAGCTTATCCGAGGAATTCGAAAACTTGAAAAATCATTTTTCTAAACTTGTTAAATAAAATGAAAAACTTGCAAGTGATTTGGAATGTTCAAATTCCTTGGAAGACCAACTTAAGAAAGCAAATGATGAAAATCATAAACTTTCTAAAGAAGTCTTAGAGTTAAAGAATTCCATTTGTAAATTCTAAAAGGGAAAAGAGATTTAGATAGTCTTCTTGACTCTCAGAAATTTCATGGAGATACTCATGGAATTGGATACAAAAATGGAATGACTCCCTCATCACCATCGCACATTAATTTAGTTAAAGCATCACATGATTCCATTGCATCTACATCCAAAAATGAGACTCAAGCCTTTAAAGCTAAGAGGTCTCATGTGTCGAACAATAAGGTAAAGTCCAATAAGACTCAACCTTCATTGACATAAAGAGGTAAGGCTCAAACTATAGCACCACAACTAAAGCATGCTTACATATACAATAGATATAATCATAATAGGCATGCTACATAACACAATGCACATAAACATGTTGCACAAACCTATCAAAATATATATTGTCATTGCTAATGTATGTCTCACACTATCACTCAAAAGAGTTATAGAAAGAATTCACCACCACAATACATAAGGCATGTTTCACGCACTAGGAAAGCATATCATCCTAGAAGAAATAAATTTGCCAATGTTGAGTATTTTTATTGCATGACCAAAGGTCACTCTAGCAATGTGTGCTTCTATAGAAGATTGCACTTAAACTTGCTTCCTTTGGATTACCTTGAGACTAACCAACCTAGGCCAAGAAAGGTTTG
>CATIWM010306827.1:0-19402 GCA_949671775.1 Mallotus repandus
TTATTCTCTATTATCCTTATTTTGTCATTTTTTTATCCTTATATTTATTTTTTAACTTTCTCTCCTTTTATTTATTTTTATTTTTTCCTTATTTTTATTTTATGTTATCCCTATTTTTTCAAATTTTTTTCAGATATTATAATTAACATATATATTTAAATTATATAACTCATGTTAGTTTTAATAAATAATTAAAGTTTCATATATCCTAGAAAAATATTTTGAAATATAAATTTGTATATATATATATTAGGTTGATATTATTTTATTCATTTTGTACATGGAAA
Organism: Mallotus repandus; assembly: GCA_949671775.1. Lineage (NCBI taxonomy): Eukaryota > Viridiplantae > Streptophyta > Magnoliopsida > Malpighiales > Euphorbiaceae > Mallotus > Mallotus repandus. The sequence goes on from CATIWM010306827.1 coordinate 288, forward strand.
ATAAACTAAATTACACAAATAATAAAATAAAAATAAATGAAAAATATTTCAAGTTTCATGCATTTGAAAAAAGATGGGCACTTGGATTCAAATTAATTGATATGCATATATCAATTATTTTTATTTATTTATTATTTTAATTAATTGAATACAATTATATGTGAAATTTATTACCCCAGGCCAACTATTTCTTTGATAATTTTTCTAGCAATATCTATTTAATCAAATTATCATATGCAGATATTATTTTGAGTTTCAGATACTTATAAAATTCAAACAATAAACTCTTTTGATTGTATCATATATGAATAATATTCGAAAAATATATTGTTTTTAAGCATCATTCTTTATTACTTTTTAAACTTGTTGTGTAACAAAAATTTTAATTAATAATTTTTGTTAATTTTTAACACGATTAGAAAATATAGACCCAAATTTTAATTATTTAACATCAAAATACTCCCTTTTTCTATTAATTTAGACATCTTTAACTTTTAAATCAAAGTAGCCTTCTTTGATGGGAAATGTAAATAAAAAATACTCCCTTTTTCTATATATTAAGGAAAATGGTACATATCGCTACTCGTGACATGTACCATTTTGCCCCTGTTTGTGTTTTTTTTTTATAAATTACCTTAAAAATAAATTTTAATCAATTATTTACAAACTAGACCTATTTAAATCATAGCACGACGGATTCGCCTAATTCATTTTAGGTTTTAGCTTCCATCCTTTTAATTATTTTTAATACCAAAATTAAAATTTCAAAAACAATTAATTAAAAAATTATTTATAAGCTATAGGTATTTAAAACATGGCATGACGGGTTCACCGAATTCATTTTATATTTTAGATTCCCTCATTTTAATTATTCATTAAAAAATTTTGAGTTTCAAATACGGATAATATTCAGAAAATATACTTTTGATCGAAGGAAAATATTTGAATAATATTCAGATAATAAACTGATTTTAGTATCGGATTCGATTTTCAAGTTTTACATACATATAATATTCAGATAGTATACTGTATTTATAAATTTGAGATATTGTTTTGAGTTTTCAGATACTGTTTTGGGTTTCAAATACTGTTTTGAGTTTTCAGATACTGTTTTGGGTTTCAAACACTGTTTTGAGTTTTCAGATACTGTTTTGGGTTTCAAATACTGTTTTGAGTTTCATATATGAATAATAATAAAATATATATATACTTTGATTGGAGGAAAATATTTGAATAATATTCCGATAAGATACTGGTTTTAGTATTGGATACGATTTTGAAGTTTCACATGCATATAATATTCAGATAGCATACTGCATTTATAAGTTTAAGATATTGTTTTTAATTTTGATATTGTCTTGAGTTTCAGATACTTATAATATTCAGTTAATATACTATTTTGATTATATCATATACGGAAAATTCATAAATAAAATTCTCATTTTAAATGTTCGATATTTTTTACTAATAAAGAGATAAAATAATTTAAATACTGATAGATTGCACGGTAAATAAGAGTTTTAATTAATTTCGTAAATTATACAAACATAATTTCAAATCCGCATCTCATAATACTTTTAAAGAAAATTAATTAGTAAATCACTATTTTTAACAATTAATAACTATTTTTCTTGGAAATATCATAAATGCCATAAGAAATTTTTTATATGTAGTACTATAGGTGGCGGGGTTCGTCGCGCGCCCAAGTGTTCGACGATTACGGCACTGTGTGGGCTCAAGGTCCACTAGGAAATACAAGATGGGCTTGGGGCCCATATTGGAGATGGAGTCGCCACCCATATAAAAATCGGGACACACTTTACAGCAACTAGATTCCACAAAAGTACCCAGAAGCCGTCATCGGAGATCGGGTTCGGAAACTGGGTATGGGCCTTCAAATGTCCACCCAACCTTGCGGTTGGCCTCCGTGTATGTTTTATATTTTATTACCTTTGATTATTTCCTTATTATTGGCTGAATTGCAAACGCTTCCAATTTTACAATTTTATCCAAATTTGCACGTTAGTCATTTTACATGCTTATTACCTCAACATTCAAGGTAAATACTAATGAATTTACAATCATACATTCAAAATAAATGGGGAAGGGATTAGGGATTACAACATTTTATACAATTACAACTCTAATGAATTCAAATAAAACCTCTCAAGAACTAATTAATACACTAACTTTTAGTGATTAAGAATCACTGAGAAATTCCTACAACAAACAATGGTTAGTTCCGTTTCAAGATAACAATTTCATTTACAAAAGAAATTGAATTCAATTTGCATAAAATAGGCATGAAATTCATCTATACACAAATTGATTATTTGAACATACCCAATATCATGACAATCTCATGCAATATTGAAGATACAAGACAACAAAGATGTATCAAAAATCAAAAATAAACCAAGAGTGTCACACCCATACCCCAATTCTAAGTATATTTGCATTCATTATGCATTGTATTTACATACAATATATTGATTGAATTTAAGTATAAGTTAGTATTTATAGATATAGTTATAGAGGAAGGAACTCAATTAAATCAAGTGAAATTTGATGATCCAAATCACTTTTTAAGGTTGTAATCGTCATCTCTAAGGCTCTAGTAATTCATTTGGTAAGTATTTTAAGAGTTTTGGTTGATTTAAGTTAGGATTTGTAAGATGCAGAATTCGGCTTCTAAATGCCTAATTTTTAAGTCTCTATAATTCGATCATATCTTGAGATAGAAAACTCCAAATTAAGTGTTATTTAATGATCAGGAAACTTTAAAGAATTATCTAAATTTTTTTTTTCTCTTTGAGCTCAATCTGATTCTGTAATAACCCAAATTTATGTGGTTATTAATATTAATATTATTATATAATAATAATTATTATTGATATTGACATTATTAATATTTTATTGTTACTATTATTGTCTTTACTATTATAATTATTATTGATATTGACATTATTATTATTTTATTGTTACTATTACTATCTTTATTATTATTAATAATATTATTATATATATCTATATAAATTAAACAGTAAATTTTTTTTATATAAATTGACGTGATCGCGGGCTGCAAGCAAAAAAAATTGAAGTTTTATGTAAAATATTCAGTTTAGTCCCTATATTTTTTCTTTTCTTCCTCTTCTCTGTTAGCCACCCAAATGACCTCCGATTAATACCAAATTTGAATCATAGCTTGTTCTCATCCTCTTCTACCTTTCTTTAGCTTTTATTTTGTGAGAAATCATCTAAAAATGCTAAGAAATTTAGAAAGTACAATCGGTATTATTTCTCAGAGATGCACTGTTCCGGCGGGTTTCAGGCAACACGGTTGATTCATGTGCGTTTCTCGCATTACTAGGAGTCCGTAGCCACCAACCATGAGTCTGATCTACACCCGTAGAATATTTGGCTAATATTTTTAGGTAATTTCAGTTTATTTTTAGATTTAATTGTTCAGTGAATATTTTGAGTTGTTTGAAGCTATTTTTGTGTTCTACTAATTATTATGAACAATTTGATATATTTGGTTTTATCAAATGTTATATTTTTTGGTGGCTAGGAATAGTGATTTTCGGCGAATAGTGACCAGCCCGAAAATTGTGATTTTATTTTTAATAAATAGTATAAATTATGAGGATTAATTTTTATAACTGGAGCTAGGTTTAATTCTTCACGGAATTTTTTTGTTTTAATTTACCAAAATAATTTATAGTAGCCTCAAATGTCATATTTAGGATATTTTCAAGTCAATTTTATTAATTCTTTTTCTACAAGTCAGATTGATTTTTCTAAATTAGGCTTGAAAATAGTTTTTTTAGAAAAAATGGAGTTGATTTATAGAATTAGATTAATTTGCATATTTTTGCATATAATTTGGGGGTTGCATAATTAAATCATAGTATGGGATTGTTAAATTGATGATTTATAAATAAATTTTATGACTTAGGTGCTGGAAAAAGGTAAGGAAAGTGGAGGTCCAAACTAAACAATTTGGTGAATTGATTGGGTGTGCTTTGTAGACTATTTTGGTAAGTAGATGTTCAAGCCCTTTTAACTCTTTTTTTTAATACAACAATAAAATGAGTGTTTTGGTGTTGTTTCATGTACTTGAATTGATATATTTGAGTTGTTATAAATTAGATTGTTGCTACTTGAAGTATTTGTATAAATTTCAAGTTTAGAAACTATAAGAGTTTCAAGTTTTCAAGTTTAATATTTTAATAAGATATGCTTTGATTTGGTAACTTGATTTGATAGTTTTTAAAATGATACTTTGAGTATCTGAATTGATGTATAAGAATTTGTTTAATTTAGCCTTATTATTATTATTATTTGAAATACTTGAATTATTCAAGTTTTGAAACAATGAAATGGTTTCAAAAGTTCATAAGCTAAAGGTGTTACTATATTATGTTTTTGTTTTACAATCCAATTCAGATTACTTTAGTTACTTGATGATTTAAATGAGTTTGTAAGCAGCTTCATTTCATTCCTTTAAATTATGATGAGAACTTGTTTGATTTCGAATACTATTTTAAACTATAAATGTGATGGAATTGCTTTGAATTATTATTTGATGGAAATGGTATTTGGTTTTATATATTACCACCCTATGTGAGTTGTTAAATGTGCGGAGATGATATATGCACATTTGAGATTTGTGATGGTTGTTATTGCGCAATAAACAATAGGACACTTGATTGAATGATAGTGAAGGGAGAAGGGTCGTTTCGTGCTAATGTAGTCGAAGAGTTAGCCTTCAAGTGTGCCTTAAGAGTGAGTTTGTGATGGCCTGTATGTTATGGCAAGGTTGTGATGTTGCTACAGGGTTGGTTAAAATACATGAAAGTTTATAATGATATTGTGAAAGCATGTGTTTGACTTGGCTGAGTTTGCACAAGTTTGAAAGCAAGTATTGAATTAATGTTTTAAGTGAACTATAATTTGGTTATGAATACTTTAGTATTTTGGATTTAAGGTATTTATTATGTTTAATTAAGAAAAATTGTTTTATGCTTATAATATCTATTCACTGAGTATTTTTGTACTCATTTTTCTCTATTTTCAAAATCTTTTCAGATAGCAGGGCTTGATAGTGGACCTATGACTCAAGGGGGTTCTATAAATAGATTATTAAGGTCGGCCTAATAACCTTGCTCTGGTGTTGCTCTCATTTTAGTTGTCATAATATTGTATATTTTAAGTTTAAAACTTTTATGGGCATGTTATTATATATTGTATATTAAATCATTTTTAATTTAATCTTTACTGTTATTTTAATGTGAATTTGACTTATGTCTATATATATACTTATACTTAAATAAAATGAGAAGTATTAAGTTTATTAAATTTTATTAAAGATTATTTGAAAAGTGTAAAAGAGTAAGCTTTAGTGTCCATCTCGGGCTATGTGAGACGAGATGAGATACTAACCGTCTACCTCGGCCTCTGTGAGACGGGGTATGACAAAAATTCCCAGGGTAAATGATAAAAGTACATCCAAAGCTAAGTGGTGGTTGATTTTTCTTTGAAAGGATCAAACCCTGGAGTCCATTGCTGAAGTTGCAAAATTCCAGGTTGAAGGGCAATTGATCCTTGATTCCAAAGAATCTCCTTAGCTCTAGGAGAATGAAGAAGGATGTGATAGAATCCATGACCTAAAGAAATCAATCTCCAATGATTAACAAGATTCCAAGTTGACGAAAGTTTTTCTTTGAGTTTTACAAGTGTCCATGGTGATTCCCCTTTACTAAGAACCACTCGAGCAATTAAGGAGTATTTGCACAATTAGAGACATTTTTGATAAACCTCAGAGTTAACCTTAATTTCTTGAAAAAAACCTTGTTTTGGTGTTACTGGAATTGGTATATGAGAATCAGAGTTTGCGACTATAGACACGAAGGATTTTTTATGCAAAATTGGAGCATTAACCATGTCAGGAATTAGAGGAACAACAGTCTGCTGAAGGAACCCGATCAGAGAAAATAATTCAAAATGGGCAACATGAGTGTCACCATGCAATCTAGGACATAAATGAGGAGATTCGGATGGAGGGATAGTCTTTGGTGGCCCCATGTAGGACGGCGACAGGAGAGAACCTTGAAAATTTTATCTAATTATTTAATATGTTTATAAATATTTATTAAGTATCTCAAATAAAATAGTTCTAATATCTAACTTAAAACTTGAAAATTACTCTTCATGAGTTTAACTAATATCTTCTTCAATCATCATGGGCATCCTACAAAAAATAAAGTAAAAGAATTTTATTAGCATTTAAATAATGAAATGGTTATATCATAACAAGAATTTAAATAAATATTAATGGGAATCACTACTTATTGAAACATTTTGACTCTGTGATCCTAAGAGCATCATTAGACTGTCCATCCTTTAATGAAATTCTTTGTTTATAGTCTTTTAAAGCGAGCAGTCATTTCAGCTACCTTACTTTTCAATTTACCAACTTTTTCATTTCTAGCAGAGGTAACAGTCATTTCTCTTGTACTTACTTTGTATCCTGATCTTTTTCCACGAATATGACTTGATCTTATTCCAAATACCTCCCTTAAAACATCATCCGGTGTAGGAGTTTGCTAATTATCATTTATTGATCTAATATCAATTCTTTTCATTTCTTCCTAAAAGGCATAAAATCATAATATTTAACAAGTAAATTTAAACTCATAGAATTAATATGATTTTAACAATCTAAACACTTACATATATCTTTGATGATTCAGTATCACAAAAGTCTTGTTCACTCTGCTCATTCAAAAAATGCATGTGTTGCCATCCAAACTTTAAAAGCATATGGTAATTCACCTATCCTTCATCCATCTACAATATTAATTGCACAAATCAAATGAATTTTAAACATAAAAATGAATGATTTAAAAAAAATAAAAATGAATATTAGAGAACTAAAATTAATTTTAATTAAATTTTACCATATTATACTCCACTTGTACAAAAGGAGTAGGACTAGTTGATGAAATAATTCTCTATTTTTCATGATTACTTGCATTTTTTGACTACTAGCCTGCAAAAGTTAGTAAAATCTAACATAATGAATTGTATTTTAAATAAGAATCACAACGTATACATATTACAATATATTAAAAACTTATAAAAAATTCTTCCTTATAAAACATGACAAACATTGACTTCCAGCCATCTTTCGTGAGTCCTTAAAGAATATTTTGCAAACGCTCCTCATGAGTTGAGTACTTCATATATTTGACATGTAAATTATGCTTCCATTTACGGTATAATGTTCTCATCTCAAAAAAGCAATACATCTAAAATTTTGGTTTTTTTTAAAAAAATTTTTCTGTGTCAAGTTTGACTCGACCTATTTCCTCAAGTTTTTTCCATTCTACTGGACTTTTAGGACTTACATCCTAATAATTATAGAAAAAACCCCAAAGATGAGATTGATATTTTCTCTCAATATTTCTCCATGATTCAGAAGGTGGTCCACAAGATCTAGCACAATAGCCTAACCAAGATGCTAATTTTCTTTCATGCACACCAATTGGTCGATAATATTTTTCAGATGGAATAAAAACAATCAACTTATTTTTCTTGTCATTCGTCAGCTTGTCAAGATCAACTCCTTTGTACAATCCTCTAACATTAGTAGAGCGCACTAATAACTTAAAAAATCATAATTTTATTTATTTTATCATGTTGTGCTTCTATTTATGATTAATTACATATTACTATTTAGGGTAATTTACTATCGCCCCCTGAGGTTTGGTCAAAATAATTAGTCCATCCCTGCAATTCTAAAAGTCAATTAAAAACCCCCTAAGATTTAGCCTCGATATATGTTTTCCCCTTCTGTTAGGGTTTTGTTTAATTTTTCGTCAGTTTTTCTATTAGGGTTCTAGTCAAAGGTGTTAATAATTAGAAAATTTCAAAATTACCCTTAATTGATTTTTTGATTTGGACTGATATACATAAATTTGATAGTTTAGTGACTAAATTATAAATTTTCTTATAAAAAAACTATCATTTAACTCCTTGAAACTTTATGCCCTTCTCATCCATACCCTCTCATTCACATACTCATCCACAAGCACCATGAATCCAAGAAAATCAACACCACCAACACCACCACCACTTGCCACCGAAGACAACCACCACCACCATCTACCATCGAAGACGAACACCACCACCATCTGCCATCGAAGATGACCACCACCACCATCTACCACCGTAGAAGACTACCACCACCATCAAGTCATCAACCACCGAAGAAAACTCCCACCTCCACACTGCCACAAACCGCCATGAACACCACTACAATCCCATAAAATTTCAACAACAAATCAACAACACTATACAAATCAACAAATCCCATAAACAAATCAAAATTAACAAAATTTCAACAACAAATCTATAAAATTTTCAACAATAATCTGCCATCGAGATGACGGAACAATGGTGATGACGGTGGTCATTAGCACAGAGGAAGGTCAAGCATGACGATGGTTGCTTTTGGCAGCCGCCACCTCAGCCACCACCACAGACATCGCGATCAACACCTTCGTCCATGGCTTTGTCGAGGAATGGGCTCAACATCTTTTGGAAGGTCGAGGAATGGGTTTAAGGTCGCAGATAGAGTGGTCTCGCAAAGATGACCGGCGGAGCGGTGATTAGAAGAAAATGCAGATGACGGTGATGGGGATTGGGAAGAAGATGACGGTGATGGGGAGAAGGAGCTGGGCTTTTGATTTTTTCTTAAAAAAATAATTTTGGTTTTTTTAGAAAAGAAATAATTTAATTCATTTCTATTATCCTTCATATTTTATCTAGTTTTACTCAGAATGTTAGAATGTTTATCTTCTTTTTTTTTCATTATTTTTGGCTAATCTCTCCCTTGTTCAATTGCAGGAAATTAAAATTAATAAGAATTAAAAAAATTGCACATGAAAATAGACATATTTAAATATATAATTTTTATATGAAAAAGATGCAATTTAATAAAATTAACAAAGTAAAAGTCTTATAAAAACAGTCAAAGTCTATATTTATGTAACAAAAGGGTAAAAAGGTCTTTGTATATAAAATTAACCGTTCACACTACAAAACCCTAACAGAAGAGGGAAATAGTTATCGGGTTTAAACCTTAGGAGGTTTTTAATTGAATTTTACAAATGCAAGGACGGACTAGATATTTTGACCAAATCTCAGGGGGTGATAGTAAATTACCCTACTATTTATTAATTAAGTTAGAAAACAATGATTAACCACTAAATAAAAAAATAACAAGAACTACTAAATCAATTAAATTGAAATTAATAATAGTTCTATTGATTAAAAATAAAAAAATCTTTCGTCATACTTCACTTGATTAAAACTACCATTTCAGGTCGAAAGTCAAGAAAATGTTGATTAAGGAAAAAGTTAAAAAAGAAAAAAAAAGAGTTAAGATTTTTTTTTTGACAAAAAAGAGAGTTAAGATTAACCGCGTATGATTTGTTATGTTGTATGATTTTCTTTTCAAGGACGATTTTCTTTTCAAAGTCATAATTTAATTAATGAATTAAAGACCAATGTTAGATATAGACAAGACAACGTTGGACTGATATATGTGAGCAAACAATGGGTTATTAGTTATCTAATTTGCAGGGTAATTGATCTGACTTTAAGAAACAGATCACTACAGTTCAAGGATTATTATTACTATTATTTTTATTATTATGATTATCAATGTTCACACGATTATTTCACTTGTATCAAAAATTAATTAGGCCATGCTGTAGGACTAGTTTTTTTATATATATTATTGATATAAGTTTCACTCAAATTTAAATCATGAGAGATGATACATGTAATTGATCGCAGCATCAAGATAAATTTTTTTGAATTTATTAATATACCTTTAATTTTTTTTCCATGATAAAGGAAATATGATTTTAAGAATTCAGGTGTTACAAATCTTTTCCCTTCAATTATATATGGCTTATTATTTTTTTAACATGCAAATGCTGGCACTAGGATATATCTTTATACTGCTCTCTCTCTCTCTCTCTCTCTCTCTATATATATATATATATATATATAAGCCAAGTCATGTTAGCTTCATCGGCTGCTGCTTCAGTTTTTTCTCGACACAGTAATTCTAGGTATGAGCATAGACAATTAGCTTCCACGGTGCCTCCTCAAGTCTCTAGCTACCTCCATAGGATCCGCTTATGTGCGTTTGCAAGCGAGTGTTTTTTTCTCAGAAAAAAAAATCATTGTGGTATGTGATGGCACGGATCACTTTAAAATAACTTCAATATTTCATTAAATAGCTAAAGCTAGCATAGATTCAGTGAGTCAAAATTCTGGATAGATTTCCTTGCCTGTTGTGCTAATAGCATGCCCTTGGGATGGATGCTAGTTTATTTCTCAACATCCTGAAGGTCTGCAAGGGTGGTTATTTCATGTAACTGTAGGTGTTGGTTATCAGTAACGAGCATGTAGCTATTGGCTTTTGCCTTGCTCTTTATACCTATATATATATATATATATATATATATATATTTATATATAATTTTTTTATAGAACAAACAAGTAAATTATAAAGATATCTGTTAGAAAAAATAAAGAAAAAGTAAATCATCAAGATACTACTTTACATTGCTGTCACAACTTGGTTAATGGGAATCACTACTTACTGAAATATTTTGACTCTGTGATTCTAAGAGCATCATTAGACTGTCCATCCTTTGATGAAATTCTTTGTTTATGGTCTCTTGTTGTTGCAAGCGAGCAGTCATTTCAGCTAGCTTACTTTTCAATTCATCAACTTCTTCATTTCTAGTAGAGGTAATAGTCATTCCTCTTGTACTTACTTTGTATCCTGATCCTTTTCCACGAATATGACCTGATCTTATTCCAAATACCTCCCTTAAAACATCATCCAGTGTAGGAGTTTGCTCATTATCATTTATTGATCTAATATCAATTCTTTTCATTTCTTCCTAAAAGGCATAAAATCATAATATTTAACAAGTAAATTTAAACTCATAGAATTAATATGATTTTAACAATCTAAAAACTTACATATATCTTTGATGATTTAGTATCACAAAAGTCTTGTTCACTCTGCTCATTCAAAAATGCATGTGTTGCATCCAAACTTTAGAAGCATATGGTAATTCACCTATCTCTTGATCCATCTATAATATTAATTGCACAAATCAAATGACTTTTAAACATAAAAATGAATGATTTCAAAAAAATAAAAATAAAAAATGAATATTAGAGAACTAAAATTAATTTTAATTAAATTTTACCATATTATACTCCACTTGTATAAAAGGAGTAGGACCCGTTGTTGAAATAGTTCTTTGTTTTCCACGATTACTTGCATTTGTTTGACTACTAGCCTACAAAAGTTAGTAAAATCTAACAAAAGCTATGAAGAATGGAGAGAAGTAGGGCAACAGGGCAAGAGGGTATTTGACACATCAACAACCACAACTTCATTGGAAACGACCACTAAAACTAGGACGTGTAATTTTTTTCTAGAATTTTCCTCATGGTTGGACTACTAAGAATCTGTCGAACATTTTCTCTAAGCGTTGGAAGGTGGAGGAGGTTTTTATCCCAGCTAAAGCTTTTCATTGACAAGTGTGGTTTGGATTGATTTGAATCACAAATATCTCAAATTGTCGTGCATGCAGTCAATTCTTGTCCTAGGAGTTTTGGTCTGGGTTTTGATTATTAGCAGGGGATAACAAAACCAATAAATGCAAAAGTACTCTCAAGACGAAACATACAAATAGTAGTCCCTTTGAATAAGACCAAAGTTCACTTTAATGGACCATAGAGGGCATTAAAGGCCCAATCTGGCATAGTCCATTTACAATGGGCTTGGGCTTTATTTCAAGGATTACCATATGGCATAAAGCATAAGCCTTTTTGAAAAATCCTGAGGGGGATCACTAAGTCATTACATGAGTTGAGTCTTAGGTAATAATCATTACATGAGTTAAGTCTTAGGTAATAAGCTTCGTTCCCATAGCTATATACCTCCATTATGTCTCCCCACTCAAGGGTCCATACGACATGGATATGTACATGCTATGAGTGATAATAATAAAATACTCCACCACTAGGTTTGAGTGAAACACAGGTAGTAAAGCAATGACTATCATCAGGTTATTTGGGACAGAGTGCTCATTGTGTGAGAGATGTGTTGTGAATGCAAAAAATGCAAAGGAAATAAGGAAATAATTAAAAATGATAAAATACAAACACTGAAATTTATTTCTCTATCCTCAGTGGAGTCGCCATTGTAGACGGCGAGGTTTAGCGCGCACCCAAGTGTTTGGCGACCATGAAACTATGTGAGCTCAGGGCCCACTAGGAAATACAAAATAGGCTTGAAGCCTAAATTGGAGATGGAGTCGCCATCTGGGTTACACTGTACAATAACTGGATTCTACAGAGGTTCCTAGAAGCCGTCCTCAGAGAAAGGGTTTGGAAACTAAGTATAGGCTTTTGGAATACCCATCTAACCTTGCGGTTGGCCTCCGTGTGTGTTTTGTATTTTATTACTTTTAATTATTAAATTATTTCCTTATTAACATACAAATTGTAACTGTTTCCAATTTTACATTTAAGTCCAGATTTGCACATTAGTCCAATTTCATATTTATAAACCGACATCCATCACAAATAATAATTCACAAAAATACATTTTAAAAAAATGGGGAAGGGATTAAGGATTACAACACGTTATATAATTAACATAGCAATAGAAATGGAAAGCAGAATAAATTAATTTAAACTAATTAGGAGATCAACACTTGGATGATTTAAAAATCATCCTAATAATTCTTGAAAAATTCAAGATGTTAATCTTCTATAAACATAAGGATAAATCCTACAAAAGGAAACCACCTTGTTAGTTTTATGGAAAGTAAAATACAAAATAATTGAAAATAAGCAAATAAAATCTTGATTAAATTGTATATCATGATAATCGCATGCAAGATGGGAATACGACATGAAATGAATACATGAGAGGCACGAATTACACAATATAGGCCTGAGGGCTTAAGGCTAATTTTAGCACAGTCCTAGTGGTGCGATGGTTCCTCTTTAATGAGGCATCACCTCTAGGCATAGGGGTGACAACTTGTCACCTTAACGAGAAGGGAAAAAAGAAGTCGCCTCTTTAACAGATGCAACAACAATACTTATATACCTTAAATCTTATGTAATTTCAAACTAGATGCAAATACGTGAAATTTTACAACTAGTATTCAATAATTTACACAATCATACCACGAACATAACATCAAATGAACAATAAACTAAAAACAAGCAAGAAACTTAAGAAATGTAGTTTTTTACAAAATTGAGAACTTAAAGCTTGAAAGTAAGAACTCTTATTGATTTAAACAAGTTTGAAGCTCCTAACTAAGCCCTTTGAGACTAGTTTGCTGATTCAAATCCTTGTGAATGCAAGAGATCCTTCTTCCTTCTTAAGAAAATGAACTTTTTGAGCTAACACTCTTTTTTCTTTCAAAAAAACAATCCTCTTCTTAAAACTTCTGAACGTCTCCTCTCCTCAGCTCAAAACTCTCCTTTTAAGCCTCTCCTCCTTTTTTCTCTTCAAATCTCCAAGCTAAGATAAGACATCCACTTTTCATTTTTAATCATGTGCACCTTTTCCAACCTTGCCTTTTGCCTCTAAAGTCATATTTTCATGCACATATCTTTAGGTCAGTGATATGTGGGCCCACACACTTGTGCAATGGAGCTAACAATTGCATTTAATGCTGCATAGGTTGGCTGCGAAGAGGCGTCGCCTCATCGATGTTTCAATATTTGGCCCAGACCTGGGCTATGCCTTTGGGCCAACGGGCTTTTGGGCTAGATTTTTTATGTTTTGGGCTCAGCTAGGTATTAGAGGCTTAGGCTTGATATTTTGGGCTTTCGAGTCCATTCTAAAGAAGGTTTCGGGTTTCTTTTGTATTCAAAATTCGTTCTACCTCATCATCAAGCTTTCATTATGGGTTGATCAAACTAAGGGTGTCCACAGTTTACCCCCTTAGTTTTTTGAAAAAATGGAATTCATGCAATAAATTTTTCAAAAAAGCAACATACATAACAAAAGTAATAAAAAGTAGCAAAAAGATATACTGGACCTCAGAGATTTCACTCAAGAGGCAGATTCCTCAAATTCAATATCGTCAGTCTCAGGGCTCAAGCCCGAGAGGTAATTTCTTCAAAACTTGCGCCATCAGCCTCGGGGATTCAAACCCCAAAGGTAAACTTTTAAACTTGAATTGTTAACTTCAGGGATTCAAACCCGATCAGTCACTGCTTGATACTATAACGGTGAACTTCAGAGATTCAAACCTGATCAGTTGCTATTTAATACTTTGAAATGTGAACCTCAGGGATTCAAACCCTATCAATCACTCTTGAACGGTGAACCTCGGAGATTCAAACCCAATCAGTCACTTTTGAACGGTGAACCTCAGGGATTTAAACCCAATCAGTCACACTTGAACCGTGAACCTCGGGGATTTAAACCCGATCAGTCACTCCTTAAAATTCGTGTTGTCAGCCTTAGAAATTCAAACCCGAGAGGTCAAATTTTAATCCTGGACTGTTAGCCTCGAGGCTTAAGCCTAAGAGGTCACTCCTCAAAATTTTTAATTTTTATGATTAAATATCTTCCGTCATCTCTTTCCTATATATAAACCTTTTCACCTTTTCTTTTTTTACCTTTTCGCTTTCAAACTTTCTCTTTCTTTCAAACTCTCAAATCCCCTCTTTTCTTTTTTAAAACTTTTACTATCACGGACATCGCATGAACTTTTGATCTCCCAGCGTGGGACCCTAATCACGGACATCGCAGACTATCAACCTATGCATGCCTTGATGGATGGGTGGTCGGACACCAGTCACATATTCCATCTTCCTTTTGCTAAGTTTACACTGGAACCCGTTCTTTCATCGTTGTCACTGGCATTACCTGTGTAGGAGATTTCATCCCTCTTGATGTGAGTCTCCATCGACTGACACCAAACCGTCTCGCCTTCATCGAGCATCTGCTAGGCATGGTCCCAGACATGAAAAGGACACATACTATAAAGATAGACTCCATTCGGAGTCACTATACACATACCAAGGTGGAGGCTGCTACTACACCTTGCGAGATTGATCAGGTAGTGAGGGCATTCCTGGTTTACCTATTGGACACTACCCTCTTTACCGACATTGCTAGCTCCATAGATATGATTTTCCTGATGCCCTTGAGAGATTTGGATCTAGTAGCAACATATGATTGGGGCAGTTGTGCTCTAGCTTATCTGTACAAATGCATGGATGAGGTTTGTAAGCACCCAATTTCGGGGTGGCTAGAATATGGATGCGAAAGAGGCTCCGATGATGAAAACTCATCGTAAATAGGTCTCTAGTATTTGAATTTCGGATCCTAAGGCTTGATTGCATTTTTTATGGACTAAATTGAAAAATTCTCTTTTTCTTCAGGGATCTCTTTGTAATTAAATGTTAAAAAAAAGGAAGAATGGATTTTCGACCGGAAATCTAGAATTCCGATAGAAATTCTAGACTTCCGACCAGAAATCCAATTTTTGATCGGAATTCCAGATTGTCGATCGGTAATCTACTATCCCGATGCATGGAATTCTTTTCTATTTTATTTTATTTGTTTTTCTTAGATTTGATTGGTGAAAAAATTAATTTCGAAAAAAAAATTATCGGAAAAAATAAATAAATAAATAGATGTATATCTTTCTGAATGATAAAAGGGTTTATCCTTTTAGTTGGGATAATCACCTATCCATCTAACCTATTTTATCTACTATAATCACTTATCCGAGGAAACAGAGTTGGATCTATTGGAGAATAAAGGAAAAAAAGTTTTTTTTTGTTTTCGAGGGGGGAAAAAAGAGAAAATAGAGAACGAAATGGTTTTTTTCTTCTGGAAAAAAAGTTTCTAGCAAAGGCTTAAAAAAAAGTTTTTTTCTTTGTTCTGGGGATTAAAAGATTTCTTCCTTTGAAAAAAAGCAATTGAAGCCGGAAACGCAGAAATCAATTCTGAAGATTTATTAAACGGTGATTCAAACGAAATCTCTGAGGAGATAGTCAATACAACATTCATCTTTTATCTTTATTTTTATTTTATTGCTTCCATTTTTATTTTTATTTCTTCTATTTACAATTCTGTCGATTCATTCAATTTTTACTTCGATCTCTTTATCCTTTTTTGATCTAATTCTACTTACAATTGTTCTGCCATTTTATTTTGTTATTTTTATTTCCATGGTCTGTTATTTCTTCCATTTGTTGTTTCTTATTAATTTTTATCTATTCTTCAATTTTACTTTTCATTTATTTATTGTACTAATATTCATATTCGTTATCGTTGTTTTTTATTCTTTTCATTATGTTTCATTATGTTATTTAGATTTAGATTTCATTTAATTTTATTCTTATTTTAATTAATCACTAATTTTTATTGATTTTATTTTCATGTTTATGCTCGTAATGATGGGAGTGACATGAGCCATATGGTGAATGTGGAGAGTCAATAACTGAATCCATGAAGGCCTTGGGATGCTATTGTTTAATCCATGTTAAAATCATATAACTTAGGTTTATTTTTTTTTTTTGTGTTTTAGTGATATTTGTATTATGTTTCTTTATTCATTTTTGGGTATGTAATTATTAATTATATGTAGAAATTGTAATAGCCCCGGTAGAGGGAAGAATAGTGGAATTTTTATTTCTCTGCATATTAAAATCAATTAGTAACTTAGGCCCATTTGGTAAAACCCTAATTAAAATCAATGGTGGCTTTTGATTAATTTAGGTGGTATGCAAATTAAATTAGGGTTAGAAAGTCAAAGGATTTTTTTTTATTTATTATCTTTTTGGGTTTGTTTATTATTTTTCATTTTGGGCCCTAAGCCCACATATAGGCCAAACTCACTAATAAAATAGGTTTTTAAAATTAAATTTAGGTTTAATTAACCTTAAAATTAATTTAGGCCCATTAAGTTAATTTAGATTTTAGACCCATTTTTTAGTTAAATAAAATTAACTTTGACTTAGCTCAGCCCATTAATAAAGCCTTCTTCATAATTTATAGACTTAGGATCATTTCATTTAATTAAAATTAGTTAGAATTAAGCCCACTAATTTATTTCTTTTTCTTTTAAAATTTAATAGACTTACGCCCATTTTCTTTAGAATTAAAATAAATAGATTTAGGCTTATTAATCATCAAAATGAAGCCCACTTTTAGTTCAATTTCACTTGTAAATGAAATATGTAGATTTAGCTAACTTAAATTTAAAATCAAATGACTTGAATGCATTTTTTTATGTGCTTTTTCATGTATTGGTTGCCTTAGGGTTAGATGGATGTTCAATTAGGGTTTTAATGAGATTGCATGTAATTAGGGAATAAGATAATAATTCATAAGATAATTCTAAATGAACACAAGACTAAAAGAAGTTGGTATTCTATATCTAGAACTCCTAGTTGTGGTGCTAGCTTGTATTAGAGAATCGAGTTACCACCACTTTCGATTTGTCCTAGTTATTACCTTGGGTGGCAACTCCTTATCTCCACGCTATGTCTTTGTGACAGTGGTTAGTGTGTTTCCTAGAGCCCTGAGCTCAAACAGTGTCGCTGTTGCAATAAACTTGGGTGCGCACTAAATCCCGCCGTCTACACTTATCTTGTTTTCGTTTCTTTTATTTTATTTTGTATACGAGATACGAATGTTTTGGAGAAAATGGTAGAACGTGCTACCTAGTGGGTGTCACTAGGACCACGTGCGCACTGGTTATGATCTTGTGTCTATTATATGTGGAATTGGCTTGGTGGTTGTACTCTCGGACAGTGATATGAATTAAGCTCGGTAGAGCATGATCTCTCAGACGGTATGTGAAATAGGCTCGATGGAGCTTGTTCTCTCGAGCTAGATTTGAGATGTAACTTGGTTGAGTTTGTTCTCTTGGAACATCAATAATGGAATAAGTGATTGGACTGCGGTTGTAACTCGATTGAGCTTGATCTATCGGGACGACAGTTATTTGGATTTAAGAGAGCCTAAAGGCAGTTAAAGTTGATGGTTAAGGATTCTACCATGTTTTTCTACCAATGATTTTAATATCATATGATTCATATGAGAATTTCATATATATAAGTGATTTGTGAATTCTGGAAAGAATTTTATATAAATATTATTTGAGTAAAGTTAAGGATTTTAAATATTTGTATTTATTTTATTTAAAAGGATTTTAAATAAATGTTTTAAAATCAACATGCATTTTATAAAATTGATTCACTTAGTGAGGTCTTATTCCCCTTAATTTATTTTTCCAAGATCTCACAGTCAGATCAATTCTAGACAACGTTTATGCCGAGTTTCTTCTTCTACGACTATTTTTTGTAGGTTTGTTTGATAGAAGTATTATGTACTTAAACTCTAGATACCGCAGTAGTTAGTTAATTGATATAAATATGTATTTGTGATTTGATATTTTTAAATACTACCTTGTATTGTGAATTATATTATGATGGAGTCATTTATGTATTGGTGGATTTGGTGTGAATTATTGGAGTGTTTGTAAATTAGTTGTGATTGTAAATTATTTTGGGAGTGTTATTTTCTATTCTATAGGTTTTGATTTGTTCCTGTACAGAGGAAACTTTGCTAAATTTTTTTCATTAAATTTTAAAGTGAGTAAATTTTATTGTGAAATTTTTCTTAAGGTTTACTACGGGTTTTAGAAGCTTCATACTTTTCCATTTTTTAGTGCTGGTCACATACCCATGTTATTCGGGTCATGACATAATTTTTACACCAAAAAAATATTTTCCGTATATTCTTTTATGTCTCTTATTTTTATTACTTCCTTACTTTTTTAATAGGGTGAATTATTATTTTCACACAAAATCTTTCTGTTAGTTTTATTTTATGTTAAATAATTTTTTAAACATTTCAATCTTAAAATTACAAAAATATTTTTTTATATTTTAAATAAAGAATATTTTTATTTTTTATTTATGACTTTTTATTATTTAATTTTCATAACAACTATATA
>CATIWM010306840.1:0-11392 GCA_949671775.1 Mallotus repandus
AATAGTTTTTAAAATCTCAAATGCAAATAAAAAATAAATCACTTCATGATATGATCTGTAAAATTAATAATGGAATGATGAACAAAGAAATGATAAACAATCCACATTCTTTTGGGAGTATTTTATTTAATAAAATTTCAATAATATATCTTTAAGTAAAAGAGAATTTTACAAGTAATAATATTGCATTTAAAATATACAAAGTAGATATAAACAATCAAATTTATCTCAAGTCTCAACCTAAGACAGCCACTTAATCAGTAAATAGGGTGCTCTCTCTTCTTATTAATTAGCATTTTTTTTCTAAGTTATTGCTATATATATATATCAAATTGAACTCTAACTAATTTAATTCAATTTAAATAATTATAAAAGTGATAAAAATTGTTAAATAATTAATTAATTTAATATAATTAATATATCACAACTCAAATTTAAAACGTTATTTAAAGAAAACAATTTCTACCAGTTGATACCAAAAATTTGTTAGTATAATTTTTAAAAAACACTTTAAAAGTGCATTTTTAAATACATTATGTCAATATGAAAAATGCATTCTTAAAATGTCTAATAAGAATTATAACTTTAAATTGTCCGAAATTATATTTTCACTATATAAACTAAAAAATTAATTTTCTTAAACTATAATTTTGTATTGGAAACTATACAAACATTGTTTGCTTGAAACATCTGACAAGAATGCGTCACTAATTTATAGCAATATGACAATAATGTGTTACTACTAGGAAAGTTCATTTTCTGTAATTTTCTTACTACTAAGAAAGTTCATTTTCTGTAATTTTCTTACTACTAAGAAAGTTCATTTTCTGTAATTTTCTTACTAAGAAAGTTCATTTTTTGTAATTTTCTTACTAAGAAAGTTCATTTCCTGTAATTTTCTTCCATTGTATACATATCTAATTAAATCAATACATAACAAATGAAACTTTCACACATTATAGTAAATTTATTTTTCATTTTTTTGTAAAAAAAAAAAAAGCAAGCAGGAAAGTGGGTTGAACTCACCTATTCCTTTATAATGAGAGGAGATGGTTAGATGGGCATCAATTGAGGCTTATAAAGAAAAAAAAAAGATGGATATCTACTTGGTCTGCAGTATTATCAATGTCCATTAGAATTCATTTGGCTGTTTAACGTTTATAGTGAAGCCAGCAACAGTTAACATCCACCACAGATGAGCATTGTATCCACTATACACTTTTAATTATCAACACCCGTCTCCTCTTCATCGGCTCTTGAATTATTGGTAAATTGCACTGAGTTTATTTGTGTCTTTATTTAGTTGTTTGTTTTCTCAAGTAAATTTCTTTTTGTTTTCTTTGTCCTCTAGTTCTTTCCAGAAATGATCTTGAGTGACCTCCCCTGAGGTTGTTGAACCCCAGTTGAGGTCGAAGGGTCCTCCAAATACATTCAAACTTCAAAGTAAGGTACTTTTTCATTTTTCTTTTCTGAATATTCCAATAAGCAATGAGGAGTTGACACTCAAATCCACCAGCTCCTAAACTAATAGAATTTTGAATATAGAATTGGGTTGAAATAAATGTGGAGTCCACGAATGAGAAATATGAATTTTAGAGACTTGAGTCCAACCATAACCAAAAGACTAGAACTAATCATTTGGGTGGTTGGCCTTTTATCATTTATATCCCCTTTAGTTGATTTGTATATTTTCAATGTGGGATTCTAATACTCCCCCTCATGGTGCAACTGGAATTTAACAGTTGACACTTGAAACCCGTATTTATTTGAATTGAAAGGCAACAATAACAGTGGACCAGGCCACTGGGACTGGACATTCAAACGGACAACAGGAAATTTTAAAAAATCGGGCTAGACCCGCTCTGACTTGAAACTCGTATTTATTTAAATTGAAAGGCTGCGGCAACATCGGAGGCCACTGGAACTGGACATCCAGACGGACAACTAGAAATTTTAAGAAATCAGGCTAGACCCGCTCTGACTTGAATACTGTATTTGTTTGAATTGAAAGACAGCAGCAACATTAAATCGGACCATTGGGACTAGACATTCAGACGGACAACCAGAAATTTTAAGAAATCGGACCAGACCCACTCTGATACCATAATAGAGTTTTAAATATAAAATTAGGTTGAAATAAATAAGAAGTCTATGAATAAGAGGTATGAGCTTTAGAAACTTGGATCCAACTATAACTAAAAGATTAAAACTAGTCATTTGAGTGATTGACCTTTTATTATTTATATATCCTTTAGTTAATTTGTATATTTTTAATGTGAGATTCTAATATAAACAGATCTAGATTGCTATCACGTCCCTATATATGTAGATATTAAAGAACTGAAATTAATTTACACAAAAATAGTAAATTGCTGGGGCTAAGGGTGAGAGACATGAAAGAAGGTAGATGGAAGTGGGATCATGTGCCTAAACCACTTATAAGATCAATATTGTTTTTGGTATCAGAATTTCAATATTCACACGAGCATAACTAACCTCTTGTTGCCACTTTTGCTTATTTTTTTCATTTTTTTTTTCTTCGTTTTCAACATTCTTTTGTCATCCTCCCTTCCATCCACTGGCTACTCTCTATTTCATTCATCAGTCTACTATGTAATCACTCTCATTTACTCATTTAAAAAAAAAAAATACTTATATTAGGCACATATCTATGATAAAATTAAGTAATGTGCATAAATATTTTATATTTAAATATTAAATAATTAAATTTTTTTTATATATAATAACTAATTTGAATTGAGCATAATGAATCTCGTTAGGAGTATAAAGTTTAAATATTAAATAATTAAAGTAATTATATTAATTTTAATTAATACGAATCAAATTCTGTAAAATTTATTAGGAGATTAATACACATGATTTAAATTCAAAATTTTATTTAAAAAAAAATTATTTATTTTTATTCAAATCAGCAAACTTTAAACTTTTGTATTAGAATAAATAAGTTTAATTTTTCATCAAAGGAACTGAGGAAGTTGTATCTGAGGAGGTTGTTAAGATAGAGAAAGGCACATGCACACCATTTTCCATTTAATCCGAAGCCGATGTTTCACCAATGGGTCAAACACTAAGTTTCACGTGTCAAAGGTAGCAATACTAAAAATCATCCAATAAGCAATAGAGCAATAAATTCTCACACGCTTCACCTCTTTTACCTTATCCCTATAAAAATCATCAAACCCTTTCCTCAACAACATGTGTAATAAGTAGCTCAGCTTATTCTCTGATCTTATTACACATGTACTATGGGTTCTTTTTTTCTCATGATTTCTCTTTCAAACCTGCCATGATCAGGTGCTTCTTGGTCTTCTTTCAAATATGTTTACCCTTTATAGGCTATCTCTGCCCTTTTTTAATCAGTAATACGTTGCTTTTGCAGTGCTTAATTTTGACCTGACCTTTTCTTTGTTTATCAATTTTCAGGTGGGTTCTAATATATATATATATGTATATATCAACATGCAGCAGTTCTTGAGGTAATACGATCTTGAATGATTTTGAAGTTTCAGCAGATTTAGATGAGTCTTATTATTGTTATTTTCATGATGAGTGGATTCCATGCTATGCTTGTCAACTGAGCAGTCTTTTGCAGATTCGCCTTGGTTTCGTTGTCTGTTCGACCTTGATTAATCACTTTGTTTAGAACTGTATCAAAAACCCTAAATTATATATGCTCTTATACATATGTATAAGGAAAAAAAAGAAGAAGAAAGAAATAGATTGGATTCATCTTAACACCTAAATTATTTTCATGATGAGCCTCTTTGATCATCTTAACTTAAGGGTGCAACATATGAATATAGCCTTTCGAAGTGTCTATTAATTACGTATTATTACGGTTTTATTAGATCCTTTCTACCCAGTTTATGAAAGCCCTAAAGCTAAACTGAATTGCAGAATATATAGATGTTGCATGTTTGGGTCATCAATACATTAAATTGCCTTGATGGATGACTTTCAAGGTACTATATATTGAAAGGATGTAAAGAGATCTGCTAGCTAGGAGACATGCAAGCAACTATTACGTTGAATAGCTGCTAGGCATAATCTGACGGGTGCAGCTGAGCATGTGCAAATGTTAGGAATACTAAGGTCAGGTCTGTTTCCTAGGAGTTAACCTTCTTTTGAATTTTAACTTTTATTTTATTTTTTATCTAAAGCATCAGTCTCTAGAATTGAATAGAGTCTTGGTTATTTATTTGTATACTACTTTTTTTGACTAAAGCTTGGTATATTATTTTTTTTTTCAAAAGTTGAATTTCAAAAAGCAGTTATAAGCAAATTTTAAAAAATAAAAATTAAAAAATGGCATCCACCACACAGCCAAATAAAAAAAATTTAAGTAGAAAAAATATGTAAAAGAAGTTAAATTGAAGAACAAACTAAGTACATTAGATTGCATTAAATCATGCCAGTTCAATTGGGTGTTTAGTTGTTTTGAAGTACTATATGAAATGAGATCATAAGCACTGCTGAAGCTTTGAAAGTAGGATTAAAAAGTAGTTAACTAGGGGATGGCTTAGTGAAGTCTCCTCCTATGTAGAAAGGCTTTAATGGAACAAAGGCACATGTCCGGAAAAAAACAAATAGTTCTTCCATGTAGAGTAAAGGCATCGAAGTAAAAATGTAGTGCTGGCGAAGCTGTGTTCATATAAATTAAGGTTACTAATTAGAAATTAGTTGTGGTTTTACCCATATCGAATCACATTAATTAAGCCTTTTCATTAGATTAAGCCTTGCATTACCCTAAAATAGTAGTGCATCTCCTTCAGACACCCTCTTGAAGAATGCTATAGCGCTGGCTCAGAAAGCATATACAAACACACGTAACCTTTTTAAAATGATACGGACATTACATTGGCCAACTGAGGGTCCAACTTTTCTATTACGTCAAGTGGTCATCACAACTTAAGTTTTTCCTTTCTTTCTTATCGTACAAACTGTGTCCGCATTTTGCGATCGTTTTGTTCCCCAGCTACCCATATAGAAATTAAGCAGTCATTACTCTTACCTCAGTACTCTCACCACCTAATGTTTGTACCATACATAGGACAAGGTTTGACACTATGTTAAGTAAAAACAGGAAAAGGGTTTTTTCTTTTTATTATCACGAATTTTCCCACTTTTTAGCCTTTGGTTGTTTAGCAAGAAAGTGGAATTAATCCTTATTAGCGAGCTTCAATGAGATGTTAGCCCATCTCTAACAAGATCTCCATCTCTAACAAGATCTAAGTTATATATATATATATAATAATAATTTGGTTCTAGCAAAAAATTAGAAGGTCGAACAACCAGCGAATGTGAGGTACTAAGCAAGGGACTACTCATTTGACAAGGTTTTTGCATGGAATTCAACACCCTCAATTCTGAAAATGCTTCTCCAAGTGAAAGACAACGCCACAGGCCCATGCATCCACAAATTGTCATGCATGTGAAGTGATCTCTCAAGTGCTAACTAAAATGGTAAAGACTGCAGTATTTTGCGGGTGAGATGTCTCTCCTTTCTTTCTTTCTTTTTTTTTTCTTTCAGGTTATAAATATATATATATATACATGAAGTACTTCCGAATGTATATAAGAGGACCAATGAAAGAGTGCAATTCTGATTTTGTTAGATGAAACCGCCATTCAACAACACTTCCCATTCTCTAGCTAGACCTTGCAGACTGTATGATTTTTTTGATATTTTCTAGGTTTTTGTTTGAACATGTTAACGAGACACTTTCTTGGATTTTTCTTTTGAATTGTTGACATTGCAATGGGAGTTCAGTCATTCTTTTCCTATTTGTAATTCAAGCTATCTCAAACCCCCTTTTGTTTCAAATAAGCAATAGAATCAAACAACTTCCAACCAATTGAATTTTTTTTTCAAAAAACTCCAAATGATGAAAATTAATATCCCTCCTCACAAATTAAGCAAACTTCACAAAGATCAAAAGGTGAAAAAAAGAATTGCTTCCACAAAACAACAGGAAGAAGAAAACATGGTGGTTTTATTTTGCATGGTCTCATGTTTGAATTACAGAGCACTACATTTGAATACTAGTTACAAGTTGTGGAGATTAGTGCATTAGAAGTGGACGACTGAGTGTTCAAATCTAACTTTCTCTCGTTCGTTTATGATGTATATTTACAAAGAGCTAGCATGGCAAATCTAGTCATGATGCAATTAAAGAAATGTGTACTTAATTATCCTCCAACCTAAAAAAGTAGGGTTAGCAATTTATGTCAACGAGTCAAGATACAGTAAAAGGGTTAATCCGAATAGTACCTGTTTAATTAATCATGTTAAAATCTTAAACTCAAATTTAGACATGTTTATAAAGTAGGTTACATGACACAATCTATTTATGACCCATTTAATTAATACAACTATAGTATATTAATAATTAAAAATAAAATTATTAAAATTTATTGAAATAGATAATATTTTTAAACACTATAAATAATATTTTAATAAAAAGAAAAATGTATATATTTTAAATTATTTAAATATCATATAGTATATGAACATTTTATTGATGTGTAATTTATTGTACATAAAAAAACTAAATAATATTCTAGCAAAAAAATTTAGATAAAAAATTTAATTAATATTAATTTACACAAAAAAATTATTAACACTACGTTTACATCAAAATTACATAATTTTATCATAAATATATAACTTTTTTTGTTAAACTTAATTATTTAAATTTTATTTATTTAATATTAAATTGGTATTATATAAAATTAATTTAATAATTTAAATTATATTTGCTTAATATTAGTACTTGTTTATATCTTTACATCAGTTAATGTATCATATGGTATATTTTAACCAATTAATTCTTGGAATAATAATACGTTTTTATAGGAATTAATTGGCATCAATCTATTTAAATCTGATTTTATTCATGTTAGGCCTTTTCCTCCTGATCTTATTAAAACAAGAATGTTTATGTTAAATGAGAAGAAAAAATCAGTTGTGAGATTTAACAAAGTAATTAAAAATCTTCGGTGAAATTAATTTCTAGTGACTACTTTAATTTCATTTGAATACAGGACGAAAGTTCAATTGATTATTAATTATGGAAGAGAAACATATAGCTAGTTATTAATTACACCGTCCAAATATCAAGGAACAAACACATAAGAATTAAATCCATATAAAAGAAAATGTATACAAGTCCTTTTCACGTATCCTTAGGGTACTTCATTTTATGAAAAATCTTAAGCTTCAATATATATATATATATATATATATATATTAAACATACAAAAAATAATTATTTTAATAAAAATTCAATACAAAATTTTTTCAAATAGCTATAGTTTATTAAATTTCACAGAAGGAAGCAAGAGGTATAAGTGAAAGGGATTGATTTAACAATGGATTTTGATTCAGTCAATTTCACGTACTAATAATGTGAGATCTCTAACACCTTTGAAATTTAATTAATAAAATTTTAAATTTATCAATAATTATGAGAATCAACCATTAGGAAACTGTTTTCATTTAGAAGATGTTTCAGATTCAAGTTATAGCAGATAGAAAACATTAAAATAATTATTGGAGGGTTTTTGCCGCTCTTGTGATTTTACACGGGTCAAATTGGCTTAATTAGAGTTTAAAGAGCTCTAAATTTCAATGGTTTAGATCCAAAAATAAAATTTTATATTTTTTTTAGTAAATTAGGAGGTTATATGATCTTAGTATTGATGGACTGCACAACAAGAGGACTGCCTTCTCCTTTTAAATTGACAACGAGAGAAATCGAATCCTACACTTCAGATGCCTTTAAAGAATAGTTAAATAAAATTATAGATTTAATATAAATGATGTAGTTTATGAAAAATTTATCTCTTAATAAAATGTAATTCATAATTTATTTTTTAAAACAATGTTTATTAAAAGAGTATATATATATATTTTTTTTCATCTAATACTTCTTATATCCAATAATTATATGAATTTCAATTATTTCACTATTAAATTACATATAAATCTCATAGAAAAATAAAACTTTTCGGCATCTATACACAACCATTTAATAATTAATATATATCTATTAATATTATTTAAATCATTAAAATACTATTTTAAACATTATGCGATCTGGATATCAACTTGATCAACATTAGCTTTTAAAGGAGAATTTTTTTCATCACCCTTTATATTTTTTAACGAATGACTTTTTATCTAAATTAAATAATAGCTTTTCTTAATCATTTTTATTGCCTAAAATAAATTATTTAATTTATTTTTATTAAGAGAGGCCTAAAGTTAATAGCATATTAAATGAAAAAATCATAAAGATACCTCATAATTTTTATAAAATATGCAAAAGCTAAGGATTATATTTTCAATCTTTTCACCTAATATTTTCTTTGCTAATATTTCTCCATACGTAGTACTAGTATATTAATTAAATATTCATTTAGAATAAAAAAGATACTAAATGTATTTTAACTTTTAATAATAAATATTGAAAGTTTACTTATAAAATTAAGTATTTCTTTTTCTTTTTCATACTTTTATAAATTAATTTTAATCTCTTTCTATAAAAATAAATTTCATTTTGAACATTATCAAATAATGAACACAATATATTAATATACTAATTTAAATTTTATATTATTTATCTTATTTTAATATCGCTTATATTTTTAATAGTTTTGCAAGTAAATTCTTAAATTATTTCACTTACCTTTTGTTTTGTTCAATTCCATTAAAAAATTCATTTCACTTTCAAATAAATTTTGAATAAAATTCATTTCCAATAGAATTCATTTGTAAAAGAATTCCAAGTTCATTTGAACCAATACATTTTTTTCATCAATAAAAATGAATTTAGTATTAAGTAATTCTACAAAATTAAAAACTTAGAATTAAAAATAAATTTTAGAAAGTTTTTATTTAAACTAAACATACTGACTTAAATTTGCAAATGAATTTTATAAAATTTTATGAAATTTATTTGAACTAAACACTTTTATTTTCCCCATTATAAGGATTTGTAGCTAATTATAGACTTTTTAAATATAAAATACTTTACAATAAATGATGTTAATTGGTGTAAGTAGATATCTTTATTAGTAGATGTAATGTGTGTGTGTGTATATATCTAAAACTTGATACTTCCAACTGCCAAAATATTACCTACCCGATCTCAATCTATTTCACCTACCTCATACCCCGTATGTATTACCCCTTCTTTATTGCCCATAAATGATACAGATCGAAGCTGCTTTTATTAAGAAAGCACCAAAGTATTAGAGATGCCATGCAAAAGGTGTGTACATATATAGGAAAAATTCTATTTAACTAAATAGTTTTGATACTTAGAAAAAAAACTAAATAGTTTGATATTACTTAATTTACTTATTAAAACTTAGTATCAAAGTATACAAAGTTTTAGCAAGTATAATAAAACCTATGGTTGTTATTAAAGTATACGAAATTCTATATATTATTATTGTTGTTATTATGCATATTGATGATAAAAATTACAACCTATTTCATCATTTGTAAATTTATACCAAATTTTAAAACTTGACAAATCTAACTCAATTTAACAAATTATTTACAATTTTAGCACAGTTGTTATTTAATCAATATATAACATCTAAAGTGAAGTAGCTAATCTCTATTTTTATCACATCCATATCATCTAAATACTAATTATAATAGTTAGTTAGATCTCAATCTTAATAATTTAAGAAAATGTAAAAATAAGAATGAAAATTTTAATTAATCTGCAATATTCAACTTCTTTTCTACCTATTTTAAGTTTTCATATGAATGTTAGACTATAATAATAGATGTTTGTTACTCCACCTCAAATGTCATGTATATATTATATTTATTAATTTATAATCAAATCACAATTGTGCTAAAATTACAAATAATATGTTTAATTGTGCAAAAATTACAAATAATATGTCAAATTGAGCAAAAATTATAAATAATATGTCAAATTGAACTAGTTTGGTGAAGTTTTAAAGTTTTGTATAAATATATAAAAGGTAAAAAATATTGTAATTTTTAGCACTAACAGGTCTTGTTATTATCTTTTTTTTTACTTTATCTGCAAATTTGAGTTTTTAATTGAGATGATAATTTTATATATGATATCAAGCGTATGTCAATATCTTTCCAATCCAAATGTTTACATGCTTTTATCAAAAGAAGAGAAAAGTTATATTATTGTTGGCATCTTTTAAAATTGAATAATTTATTATTATTATTAGTATTTTGTAAATTATGTGTTTGAACAGATTGCAAATTTTTCAGTTTCACTTTGTATTGATTTCACCTGGTGCATCCTCTTTTGTTATCCTATCTTTTCTTTTCTGCTTTTTATTTTTCTTATCCATTAGTTTCTCCATTTGTCAACACTAAATATAAATTCATTATTTTACTTTTATGGATGTACAACGCATTGAAGATTCAAGAAATTTTTACCTAAAATTGACAATGACCGTGAGAATACGAACAAAACTTGTTTTATCTTCTATTGAAATGGGTTTTTAAATTAATTTATTTATAAATATGAATTGTCCAATCCTTATCTTATTGAATGTGGGTTGAAAAAAAAATGAAGCAAAAAAGAAAATGGGAAGAAAAGTAGCGGAGAAAAAGAAGAGGAGGAGGAGATGGGGTGACGAAGAAGTAACTGAATCATTTTACTGTTAAAGTGACCTCACTTAGCATTCAAACCAAAAAGATTGCCAAATGGACTTAAATGAATATACCAATTTGGTTTGAACCATTGATATTTAGAGTCTATTGATTTAATACGATAGTATACACTAAAACTTAAATTTAAGACATGTGTGGTTTAAGTGAGAATAATGGTTGGTATTTTCTCTTCCGGAGCTCCTTCATTCTTGCAGCTGGAGAAGATCATTTTCATGCGTGTTTCGGTTTGGATGAAGGCCTCATCTCTAGCTTTCCCTTACTCGGCTTTTGATTTACTTCTCAGTTCTATTGACATTCGCTCTTGGTCTAATCTTAGTTTTTGTTCTTAGTTCTCGTTGGCTTTGTTTAGCACTTGTTCCAGCACTTTTCCTTTTGTTTTCTTTTTCCATTGTCTTCTTTTAGTTTAGAGAGGGTTTTTTCATCACTTGTAATTCATTACAAGTGATTTTTCCCCTCATTTTAATAAAAAATCAATAAAATAATATCTATTTATAAAAAAATAGCGGTTTAAGTGAGAATAACGGTTGGTGTTGACAAAAAATTGACAAAAAATTGAACACCAAATTATTAAAATTTAACAAAATTAGCAACCAAGAATGTAATTAATTATTCTTTAAAAATATAAAAGGAAAACAAAAGCTGCTGATCTCAATTTCTAAACTTAAGCAAGAATTGAAACTTTTTAAT
>CATIWM010306933.1:0-21263 GCA_949671775.1 Mallotus repandus
CTTTTTTCTTTCTCTCTTTCTTTTTTTCTTTCTTTCTTTCTTTCCTTCTTTCTTTCTTTCTTTCTTCTTCTTCTTCTTCTTTTTCTCCTGCATCACCAAACCCACCTCTTCTTCAAATTCTCTTAAAAAAATTCTGCATAACCATTTAAGAAGCTCTTAAGATCTTAAAATAGGATGCTTATAAGCTTGTCTTTCATGGCAAACATAATAGCACCTGTATATTCTACTGCATTTCCAACAATGGGGAGTTGGATAACACTTATAAATGCTATTGATATTTTTCATTCATTAGATGCCCCCTGAAAACATATAACATTGTTTTATTGTTTACAAAAATGCAGGAAAAAAGGATTCAAGACAGAATACTCATTAAACACATAGATTTAGTAGACATAAACTAAGAACTTTATATCTTCTAAGATTTTATCAATACGAACTATGCACAATTTTAACAAATGAAAGGAAAAAAAGATCGCTTTCCTATTTCAATGGAATTTTTAAAACTTTTTCTTTAACAAGAGAAAGTGTCAAAACACAAGCTTGACAATTGCCCTTGCCATTGTTGTGGTGAAAGATACAAAAGAGATGTGCAAAAAATCATTTACCAATAACAAAATAAAATTACCTCTATGGCACTAACTAAATATTCTGAGAGTACTGATATCCATATAGTCAAAACAAAAAGCCATATAAAAGCTTCCCATTTTGAGATTTCAGTGGCAACTTAAGTGGTTTTGCATAAATTTTTTTAAGAGAATTTAGAGAAGAGATGGGTTTGATGATGCGAGAGAAGAAGAAGAAGAAAAAGAAAGAAAGAAAGAAAGAAGAAGAAGTCTGGTGATGCAGGAGAAGGAGAAGAAGGAGAAGAAGAAGAAAGAAAGATAAAAAAGAAAGAATAGAAGAGAAGAAGAAGAGGAAGATGATGATGATGATGATGACTAGGATGACACATAAGTGAATAACTGCCACGTGTGCTCATTCTGTTACAATTATCGGGCTAGGTCTAACGGTTAAATTTTAAAAAAAAATTAGTCTTAAATGTTACAAATTGAACAAATAGGCCTTAATTATAAAACGTATATTACTTTCAGGCCTTGAAATGTCAATATCCCTAATAATAAATAATAATGTCTTCTATCAATTGTTCCATAAACTCATCCCAAATACTTTTAAACCTTCTACTCCGCATAAAAATTGCACCCTTTACAGATCATTCTCTTTATTCTTTGCAAATCTTCTTTTTGTTGTTATTTTTCTGGCATGAACCATAGCAAGATGACTATATGTCTCGCCCTCTACTATTGTTGCTCAGTACCAATCTTTTCTTTTATTTGTTCAAGCGTGTTGCTTAGATCTATAATCATTGCTTCATTTTCTCTTGCGAGTCTTTGCTATGATTTTGTTTCCATTTGTGCTTTTTCCTAAGCATGCTTCAAGTTCTCTTTTTTTTTTTTTTTTTTGCTACTTTTGCTAAGTCCTCTTCTTTTTAGCTCATTAAAGTTATGGCCTTTAATTTCACACTCTTTAGCAATACTGAAAATTATTGCTTTCTTTGTTCTTGCAAAGCCAATTTAGCCTCTCATGCTAAATAAAATTTGGGAGAAATATTTAACCACAAACCCATTACAAGAGAAAAAAATAACAAGCAAAAAGATAAAAAAAAAATGAAAAATAAATTATAACAAACCCATTAGCATTTACTTGTAATTGAAGAACGTAGTTAACTTCTTGGCTTTACATTTCAAGATGATTTATGCCAAATCATTGAGAAAAAGACCATTTATTTTTACATGAATAAATGACTTTGTTCATAGGTTTTCTAGCCTGTGGCTATTCTGTATTCTTCACCTCTACCACTTCACTTTTTATCTTCCTCCTCATCTCAACAGTTTAAATTTAATGGCCAAAATGGCTAAAGCCTTTTATTGTCTTATAATTCACTTTGTTTTTCTTTTAATTCTTTTGAAAGCAACTTCATCTTAATTGATCACTCTCCAGAAAATCAATTTCAACATTGGAATATGGTTGGAAGAAGAGAAAATCAAGAAAAAAAAATCATTAAAATAGAGATGGAAGAAAAGAAAATAAAATCATGATAAATTGAATCATAATTATGTTAAAGTGATGAATTCCAACAAAGTGCAAAGTGCAAAGTGACAAGGAAGAAGTAGAAGGAGTAGCGAAGAAAAAAGGTACAAAAGAAAAATGGAAATTAAAAAAAAGATATGTAATTTATTTATAAAAGAGGTATTTGATATAAATGGCCTCCTTTTTAAGGTATTTTTAGGAGAACCCTAAGAAACATTTTGGGGCCTAGGTATAACAGATTATGGTATAGATGCACCAAGCCTCAGATTTTGTAAGTAAGAGTTTTATTTTTTGAAAAGTCAAAATCTTATACCAGCCTAACGGACTTTTGTATATTGGTATGTCGGTATGTTGAATAAAAAGAACAATGTATATTGATTAAGTTTCTAATTTTGCATTTCAAGCAGTCCCTCTTTTATCTCTTCATGCCTAAAGAAGGAAAACTTCCATCTTTGTCTCATGTAAATTAGGGACAAGAGTATACTCCCAACTAAAACATTTCTTTTAGCAAGATAAAACATATCAATATCAAATACCATTTTATAAGAGAAATATAGAAAGTAAAGGTCAAACTTTAGAAGTTCAATTACCCAATATTTTGACAAAAGCTCTGCCTAAAGGAAGTTTTGAACAATTGAAAAAACTTCTTATATCTCCAAAAATTCAGTTAAGGTGGAAAATTAAAGGGTTGTAACATAATTGATGTCATCTTTTTTCCTATGTTTTTTTTTTAACTTTTACGATAATTTTGTGCTACTTTAGTTCTTGATTACCTTTAAAAGACTCAGCTAATCTAAAAAATATTAAAATAATCAAGTAACTCAATCTATTAACCTTTAAACTATAGCATTGAAGGCTTATGACAGAATTGTTATCATCTTTTTATTATTCTTATTTTTCTGTCTTATTAGCATTTTACCTTAGCTCTAAATCAGTCTTGGGAGTCCTAGATAATCTAGAATATGCTAAGTAACACCAATGGATATGAACATGAAAAGACTCTTTTGTATTTTACATAAATAGCAATGAAAGAATGGTAATCTTTGTGTTTGTCCCTCATATAAACCTCTCTTTTTTCTTCAATTCCAATAACTTGAACTCTTGTTTGCTCTTCATTTTCCAACAATTGGTGTTAGAGTCCTTTGATCTTAAAGGGTCAAAGTTTTCATAAAAAATCATAAAATTACTTAGCATTTCCTTCAAATGACCTTTAAGAACTTCTCTCCATCTCCTCCACTCATCTTCAATGGTGATAATTACCACATCTAGATTGTAAAAATAAAAAATTATCTCAAAGCTTTTGATCTTTGGGATATAGTTAAAACAAATAAAGAACCTACTCCTTTAAAAGGCAGCACTACTATTGATCAAATTTAATAGCAGTTTGTAAATTGATAATTAAGAAAGATAAAGACCTAACCTGCATTTAATATGTTGTCTCATGTCTGGTTTTTTAAAAGATTCATGGCTCTAGAGACTAAAAAGTTTAAAGAGGAGTTCAGTGGTAGTAACAAGACAAGAAGGATGCAAATATTGAATCACAGAAAAGAGTTTGAAGTATTAAAGATAAAGGAGATTGAAACTATCAATGTTAATGTTGATAGATAGATGAAAGTGATTAGTTAAATTATATTGCTGGGAGAGGAGCTTTCAGATAGCGAAATTATGGAGAAAATCTTGGTCAGCCTACCAAAGAACTTTATAGCCAAAATCTCTTCTTTAGAAGATTCTATAGATCTTTCTCAAATCACATTAATAGAACTTTTCAACTCCTTTCAAGTAATAAAGTAAAGTAGAGAAATTATATATGAAAAAAAAATGAAAGGACCACTCCAAGCAACAACATAGCAATAGTAGAAATAAGCAATTTAAAGTTTAAAAAGACAAGAACAAGAAAAAAAATGAAGGAATAAGAAAGTATTTTCCATGTCAATATTGCAAAAAGAAGAGTCTTTTTGAAAATTACTAATGGTGGAGGCCAAATGCCAAATTCACCATTTGTAATAAGCTTCGACACATAAACAAAGTATGCAAAACAATGTAAATCAGCAAGGGCAAGTTGCACAACTAACTAATCAACATCCTCTGAGGCAAGAAGAAGAGAAGCCTTTTATAGCTACCTACTATGTAATAATTGCAAAATCAAAATCTTAGCTAATTGATATTGGGTGTACACATCAGGTGGCCTATACCAACCTATTTAGAAATCTAGATACAAGTTACACTTCAAGAGTAAAAGTAGCATATGGTAGTTATATAACAGTAAATTGAAAGGGAGGCATTGAGATCAACATTTCATCAGGTATTAAACTCATTTCTGACATATTATATGGGTCTAATACTAGTAAAAATTTATCAAGTGTTTGGCAAATACTAGAAAAATATTATGACATGCACTTCTACAATAAATCATGCATAATCATTGATCCATATGGTAATGAACTTACCACTGCGAAGATGCAAGAAATAAACTTTTTCTTGGAATGAAAAAATTCTCATATGCAAGAATGCTCTTCAACACCCACATACTAAAATTCTCATAGATTGGTGGTATACTAATTTGGAAATTGCTCTTCAACATTATTTATAACTTGAGTCTGATTTTGTTGTTGTTGGCCTTATTTCTTTTTAAAACATTTCTAATTATGCCCAATTTTGTACAGAAATTACATTTATAAGATGGTTTCTCTCAATTCTTGAACCAGTAATTTTTTAACATCTATATATATATACACACACACACATTGTGTCCTTCTACATCTAATTATTTTCAAATACTGCATGCTTATACTTTTATTTTCAACAAATTTACCCCTTATTTGATCAATGAGAATAAAAATTATCCAATTTATTTCCTTATTATTTAGATTTTTTATTTTTAACTAATTAAGTCATTTTAAATTACTAAAATAAATCAATTAAATTTATTATAACATTTAAAAATTATGTATTTTTTCAATCTTTTATTACCCAATTGAAAAGTAGGTCATATATTTCAAATAAATTTATAATATTAAAATTATATATAATTTTGAAAAAGTATAAAAACTTGTATAATAAAATATGTATATTTTGATAGTCCATTAAATAATTATATAATTAATAAGAAAATGAGTGCAAAAAGAATTAACAAATAATAAAAATTTAAATAATACATAAGTAATTTGTTAAATAAAACAATAGTAGAAAACATTTTTTTTTTTTTGAACCATTGTAGCATTTAATTTTTGGAGGGCCGAATATGTAGTTTCACTCCTAAACTTTATATAATTTACCTTTAACACTCGTCAAATGTTATAATTTTCTATAACACTTCAAGTTTTGAACTTATTTTTGAACCTAATTCACCCTTAAACATGTATTTTTTTTTATTTAAGGCAAATTACATTTTTTTTCTTAAAGTTTGACCTAATTAACATTTTACCTCTCTCTTATTTAAAAGTCAAACTTTTGTCTCTCTCAACTTTTATTCTATTAACATTAAAAAACTTGTATTAGAATTAGACCACTTTTTCAGTTAAGTGTTATATAAAAAGACTAAAATGTTCTTTTAAACAGTAAAAGACTATACTTAACTATAAAATATTGATCATATAGGTCATTTTTTCAATGGACATAACCATTAGTGAGGAATGTATGTATCCAATATTATTCAATAGGGATAATGACTATTTTGGTGTCCAAACTTTTCAAAATTTTATAATTGAGTGTCCCAACTTTTATTTGTTACAATTAAGTGTGTAAACCTGTTAATAAATTACAATTCAATGTTTTTGCAGGTAATAAATAACGTGGCAATTTGTAGGCCCACTCCATCGCTGATGTGAACGAATAAGTTGGTGAAGGTGAAGCACACAAATTGCATATGACCTTAAACTAAAGATTAAATGATGAAAAAACCACACTCCTCTGTTCAATAGAAATCGGACAAAAGTTTGATGTAGATGGATAGATAGCAGGACATAACCATCTGCCTTCTTGTTCCCAATTCTTTAAAACTCTAGTAAGTTCTTATTAACATTCTTCCCCATTCATCAACCATCCTTGAAGACTGCATCACTATCCAGCATAGGGACATCCAAACACTCCTTCTCGATAATCAACAACTTGCAGCCACTCATCTCGCATTAAATAAAGACCTCGCTCTTTCTCAAGATGAACTAAGACACCTATCAGCGGCTGCAATTGATGTAAAGGCCAATAGGTAAGAACAAAGGCACAACAAGTGATAACAATTAAATTAGAGAATCAGAATTGTTGGCTTTTAGAGAATCAGAATTGTTAGTGTCCACGTTAAATCGAAGCAGCCACCATGAGTGTCTTTAATTAAGACATCTCTAGTTCTTGAAACATTGCAGTCACAGTAACCTCCTCACTCAGCTACTGTTATTCAACCTCCTCCAACTCCATCATTATTTTTAGACAATACTATAGCTTCGACAATATCAAGATTTATTTCAGGTTTTGATGATGTTGGTGGTGTTACAAAAAGGACTGGTGATGGTAAAGAGTTACTGGTGGTCAATGAGTGGGGTTATGGTGGGTGTAAGGGTTACCGTGCATTTCCACTCCTCTCTTATCTTCTCTACCAACTAGACCCACCTACCACTTCCACATGCGGTCTTTCAAAATCTGAGAACCTAATTCCCTCACGTAGACAACCTAAAAAGTCTTTTCTTTGATAACCCAATCCAATAATCACCAAAAGCTTGTCACAAAGCACATTTTAGCTACTTCATCTACTTCTGCAATTAATGACCATTTCAAAGATCAAAAATCACAAGAGAGAGATGAAGAAATGAACTGAAATTGTTAAATAAAAATTATAATAGAGAGATGAAGTGAACATGAGCTAAATTAAATTTCAGACTATAACATTTCTGCTTCAAGTGTTAGAAACAATGGTGAAAGACATTAAAAGGGATGAGAAATTGAAATGGAAAAAAAGATGGCAAAAATTAATGGGCAATATTATCTTCTCATACCTATAACTCACATGCTTCACACGTGCAAAGGTCATGTAAGCAATTTCATTTAGGAATTCTTACATCTCAGCATTTTGGAACCGAAAACTTGTTGGTAACATGGAAAAAACATTGAATTGTTATATATTAATAGGTTCACACACTTAATTGTAATAATAAAAGTTAGGACACTCAATTGTAAAATTTTAAAAAGTTCCGACACCATTATCCCTATTAAATATAAAGAACTAAAATATCATTAGTATTTTATACTTTTTTTTTACTGTTTGAAATGGTGTTTATCTTTTTATATAGCACTTAGGGTGCATTTGGATTGAGGTTAAAAAATGGTATATGTTACTCATGCAATGCATTAACTCCCTTTAATCTCTCGTTTTGGCAAACTTTAAAACATCAAGATTAACAGTTTATCTCTTAACAGTTAATCTCATTTTTATGTATTTTTGCTAACCTAGTTGAAGGTAGGGCAAAGGCTTGTAAAAATTTATTTTATTGAATATTTCATTTTTTTATCATTTTATTTTTATATATAAATTAATTTTCTTGTTAGTTTTTTTTTTTTACATTAATGAAATATAAATCAAATCTATAAAAAATGTATAAATTAATTTATTTCTCTTTATTTCTTTTTTAAATATTTACTTTATATGCATCAATTGAAAAATATAAATTAAATAAAAAATTAAAAAAAATGTGTATTAATTTGTCAAAATCAATTTGTCATGTTTAAATTGCAAAAAATGTCAGCGGTAATGTATTTTTTACAAATAGTCAAAACGGTGCGTTTTGATGTGGCGCTTACGTGGATCGACTTAGATTTTTTCGGTGTCCACGTCAGTAAAGTTTCACCAAATTTTCAACCAGTGTATTGAATTACAAAAATATAAAAATTGGTGAATGACATTGCAAAAAAATGTCAAAATTACAAAAATCACTAAAGGTCGTAAATTGTTTTGTAATTTACCCTTTTATTTTTAATGATATTATCTCTTTTATTAAACATTATTTTAATTTATATAAATTTCTTTGTATCCATATTTTATGTATTTTATATATCATAGGGATTAAATAGGTTCAAAATAAAAGCTTAAAGACTAAATAGAACATAATAAAAGTTGAGAAATAAGTTTGGCCACAATTTAACTATTACATTTGTAACTGTTATTCCCTTAATAATTATACATGTAACTATTACACTTTATATCTTTAATCCCGACCCAAACGCACCTTTAATGTAAAGAATGACTTAATTTTAATAAAAATTCTTAAATATTAACAGGACAAAAATTTAGTTTTAAAAATAATATATGTATTTATTAAGTCAAATCTCATAGAGAAATGTAATTTGATCTTTTACTTAACCTATTCAATAACACATTAAATAAGAGTTTAATTTTAAACCCTAAACCTTATATCTTTAATCCCAACTCAAATGCACCTTTAATGTAAAGAATGATTTAACTTTAATAGAAGTTCTTAAATAGTAACATAACAAAATTTTAGTTAAAACAAAAATATATATATATGTATGGACCAAGGCAAATCTCAGAGAAATGTAATTTGCTCTTTTATTTAACCTGTTCAATAACACATTGAATAAGAGTTTAATTTTAAACACTATAAAATACATAAAATGCCAAAACAGTGTTTTAAATTAATAAAAATTAAATCAAAAACTAAAACTAAAAAAAAGCCAGAAAAAAAAAACTTTCATCATCATAGTATTTTTGCATTTATATAAGTTTTAGCTTATAAAAATGTACTAATTTTATATATTATAGGGTTAAATAAATCCAAAATAAAAGTTTAAGAATTAAATAAAAATTAAGGAATATCAAAGATTAATCATATACAACTTAATAAAAGTTGAGAACTCTCAAAGGTTAATCATGTAGAGTTTAGAGGTGAAACTATGCATATAGACACTTTAGGAGCATCAAACTTCCTCCAATCACATTTAGCTAGGTAAGGTAATCCATAAAGGTCTCTCCACATGACTGTATCCGCGTTGATCTATGGCATGGCACTCAATTCTTTGTCCTCGCTGGGAATATCTTGAATTTGCAGAATCTCCATAAATCATCATGTAACTTGCAAGTATGAGAAATCCCATTTGAGCAGGCTATAGACACGGACTCTTGAAAACTTTATGTACGCATGCACAACAAATGGCTAAATATATACAAAAAAAAGAAAACAAAAACAAAGGCAATTGAAAGATCCAGAGTGAATTATCAAACTCGTCATGTAACTTATATCTGATTCACGTTTAGAATATAGCAACCAGAAGTGGGAAAACTATTACCAAATAATCTGCTATAAATCTATGACAGTTGAGCATTAGACTTGCACCGGAGACTTGAGTAATAAAGGGACAACCTCTGCAGTTCACGTTGATGCAATTAAAAATGAACTTGAAGTTACCTGCACAAGAATTGCAAAACTTCCATGATTTCAAATTTAAAATCAACCTTCATGTATCCATTTCCCCCCAGCATAAGCTACCGAGTAAGATGGCTCAATCAAGCACTATAATCTGCCAACCATCATGAAGAACATTTTGCTAGCATACAGGTAAAATCATCCTTGCTTCTGAAAGGATGAATCTTTGTATAATATTCTTCGACCATATCTTTGGTCACATGTCAGACACTGACCAAAGATATGCTTCCTTTTCAGTAGCTTGTTTTTCATTCAATCTTTGAAACATCTTTTTCTCAAATCCACTACTTCGATCAACCCCATCCCAGTGTCTTCCTGGCTTTATACCATATCGATTTGGAGCAGCATCTAATCTTCTTCTTATCCAGCTGTGATTAGGTATCTCCTGGGGAACTATAAAACCACATTCCTTCATCTTCTCGCTGTCCCCTAGATCAGCAAGAACTGGTTCAGGGAGCTTTTTCTGCAACATGTCAAAAGTGTATAAGAAAGTCAAACTTTGTACTTCCTTCCCTCAGCTCCATATGTCAAACTCAGTCCAAAAAAATTGTATTTTCAACCACATACCAAAAGCAGCAACAGAGAGTTTATAACATAATTAATTACCTTGACCAGATGTGCCATAGGATCACCCCATCTTACTCTTTCCTTCAGCATTTTGTCAAGATCAGGATCATCTCTGCAAAACAG
Organism: Mallotus repandus; assembly: GCA_949671775.1. Lineage (NCBI taxonomy): Eukaryota > Viridiplantae > Streptophyta > Magnoliopsida > Malpighiales > Euphorbiaceae > Mallotus > Mallotus repandus. The sequence continues at coordinate 10,206 of CATIWM010306933.1, forward strand.
AAGAAGCATAAATTGCTATACACATGAACATGGGGGACAATAAGTACTTCATTTTGTTTCTATTAATCAAATGATTTCTTTCCCCTGATTTCAGTGATACTAAGAACATGACATCTATGGCTATACAGCAACTTTGTATCTATGTTTTTATTTTATTTTTTTCTAACCATTCTTTTAATTCTCACAGGAACAACAATATTAGAAAAAATTGAATGACAGAAGTCTTTAGAGAAAATTGGTTGAGGCTGCTCCAGCTAGCAGAGAGTTACTTGAGCACAATATATAAGAGAGAGTGAAATGCTCCCAAAGGAGACAGATGAGGCAAAGTAACATAAATAAATTGAACATACAAGCACAATTTTTTACACTATGCACCTTATTTCACAATTTTTTACATTATGCACCTTACTTATTAAATAGCTAACTAGCCTCTAGATAATTTAATGACTTAAATCTTCATTTTGGTTTCAAGACAAACGCATTAAATGTCTGCACAAAGGTTTAGACAGCTAAGTTCAATATATAAATGAATAACTTTACACAGTAAAACCATTCAGTGGGGGAAAAAAAAGAATGGCTGACCACTATGGTAAATTTTCACTTTTGTGTATTTCCGTATACCGAATTTATTGCACCATTGGTACCATAATTTTGCCCAATGTTTCAAAATGGTACCAAATTTTTAATTTTTTTCTTTTCAGTTACTAAAGTTCTATTTTTGTTCAAATTAAAGTACCTCGAACATATCTGATCAAATTTAGCATACTTAGCAGTCGGAATAAACATATTTTTAGTATATTTGTCATGTAAGCATCCTATTAAACAGTCTAATCATCTTGTTGGACCCCTAAAACAAAATTTTCTTATGGGCCCCATGAAAAAATTTAACAAATTTTATTTTGTGGAGCCCACAAAATGATTAGACTACTTAATGGGATGCTTACGTGGTGAATATATTAAAAACATACTTATTCAGGCTGTCACATACGCTAAATTTGATTGGATATGTTCGAAGCACTTTAATCTATAACAAAAATAGAACTTTAGTAACTGAAAAAAAATTAAAAATCTGGTACCATTTTGAAACATGGAGCAAAATTATGATACCCTTGGTGCAATAAATCCCTGTATACCAGTATTTTTAATTTAATATCAGAAGCTATGCTTCCTGCTCAAACATTGTTTGGTATCTCCAATAATACCTGGCCCTTGCAAATGGTTTGTCCTTCTCAAGCTCTAATTCCTGCAATCTAGCCTCAGCTTCCCGCTTTTGAGCCAAGCCCTTGCCCCATTCTAATTTCTTCTCCTGATGAAACAACATAATGAAAGAGCATAATTTTCATGCATAAAGAACCAAAAACAAAACAATGTACAAAACTCCCATGTTTGAAAAATAAAATACATAATAAACATAGTAAACAATAGGGGAAAAGACAGCAGTCACCAAAACATATAACAACACTTCATGTAGCGGGAACTCTAAAATATATAGTACACATTATCTCCAATGAAAAACCATAGTTCCTAAACCTTGGTGCAAATTTTTCTTTTCTGAGGATGCTTGTATCTTTCTTGCTTTCACAACCACTCTTCTTTCAATATATTATAAAACCTCTCATTTCTTTTTAAAAAAAAAAAAGCAGCAACATATAATTTTAGTTCTATACCAATCTGTCATGATTTTTTTTCCATAGAAAACATCAGCTAAATCTAGGCTACACGAAACACAAACTGAAGTCAATTTCATCAGCCTATGAGATCAATGGTGACTAAATTAGCTATGGACTGTCACACACATGAAAATAAGGGGAAAACATAATTTTCCGCTTGGTACTAAATAGGGGTGTCTAGCACTTATGAGTAACACAGCTGAATCCATTAATCTATAGAAGCCCTAAATTAGAAACACTATAACAAGTATTCACAATAATTGGATATTCGATTTATTCATAAAGAAATCCTGTCGAGCTTCCTTCTACTTCTTTCCAACGTTAAGATTTCCACAAAAAAAGCTTACATATGCAGTCAGATAACAATTTTTGCTTGAAAATCTGTGCAAGAACCCTCAGCAGTTCCAACTATTAAAAAAAAAAAAAAAAAAACTTAATTGCAAAGCATCATATCGTAACCACAAGAAAATAAAAATATTCTACATCATCATGTTAACAAGAATAGACAATTTCAGTGATTATCTGATGCAGTAGCACATCCCAAGAGAACATTTCTGCAGAATTTGAAAAAGTACCTTAGGCTTCTCTTCTACTCTTTGTTTTGACTTCAAATACTCGTCCTTCGATATTCGTTGTCCTGCAGTTTTATTAGTAGATTTATCAAGCATTGCATATTAAGAACTCAATATCTCATCTAGCACACACTGGATTTCCAAATTGCAGTATGAATTATTGAGGATCAGCCAATGATTAGTACAGTTATTTGTAGACATCAACTTCAAATTGTAATTATTTTGGTAATCCTTCAAGTTTATTTACTTTTCAGAACATTGGTATTGTATTTGTGGACAGTAACTTCTTATTCTCTGTTTCACTTTAGCACCAGCATGCTTTATCAATTAGAAAATAGTGTTTTTTTTTTTCCTTGTTGCTAACCTTTCTTGTCACGATATACAGGTTCAGCACCCCGTCCACTCATAGAAGGATCCATCTGTTCAAACCTGTATAAATGCTCAATCAGGAAAGGATACTTGGATCTACTAAACTGAAGGACATTCAAAATAACAATTTCCTTCAATCTCTGTTTAATTTAATAATAGTTTCATGTTGTTGAAGGTGAAATCAATATATGAGGAATAGAAACTAGCAATAAATATCAGTTAGAGATTCCTGCAGTGCCTCATCAAATAATAAAAGCTAAATGCTCAGATCTCATGCTAAATGGTCTGTTCCTCCATCTAGATAAACAGTTGTTAACTGTGGCGTGCATTTTGAAGAACACAAGATTGAAATGCGCATATCTATGTAAATATAGCAAATATGAATAATAACAAATACTTCATTGACAAATAAAGCAAAAAAAATAAAACATCAACTAGTCATGTATAATCGAGAGTTTACCGCAACAATTCATTCTTCCTAGTTTTTGAAATCTCTTCTTTGATGTCTCGACCAGTAACCAAACCAGTTTTTGTGAGCTCCTTTAGGGAAGTTGGATCAGGTGAATGTTTATGGCTTTTCCCTTTTACTGAAATGTCTTTATCTGAATTTACATGTGAAGTACCATCAACCGTTGAACTTGAACGCTTAGGCAACCGCTGAGGAGAAAGATCTGGTGATCCTAATTTCTCAACACCCATCCTGTTTTTCCTAGGGGGTGATAGATCTGATTGAGAGGAAAGGTGCGCCTCATTGTGATAAGGAGAATTCTGATGAGCTTGCCGATGGCAAGACATGCTAGACTCAGATGCTTCAAGCTTCCTCCTGTCAGAGAACTCTGATGTTCGAGCACGAGATCGGCGAGGAGGAGATATATCAGAATCCTGGACATGATCTGGTGATCCTAAATCCCTCTCTCCGGGCTCAGGAGAGGGTGTATCATTCCGTGCCCTATGTCTCCGAGGAGGAGAGATATCAGAATTAGGATTGCCAACATTTTCACCATTAGTAGAGAGTGAAACCCAGCCACTACCATCCTCAGCTATAACATTATAAGCCCGTCTCAGTCTAAGTTGCTCCAACCTCTTCATCCGCTTAACTTCTATATCTTCATCAACTTGAGGTTTTTCTTCATCTATGTAACAAAATAACACACATACATCAGCAAACATAAAATTGAAATTTAATAAAAGATAAATAATTATATATCAAAATCAAATATCGGGCATCGGTTTCTTTACCAACAGAGTCATTATCTTCTTCTTCATCATGTTTTACAGGTTTCTGCCACACAGGATCTTCATCCACAACTAAGACTCCTAGTACATCAGGTTTAACTTTCTTCTTCTTCCTTTTCCTTTTCTTATCGTCTTCATCATTGTTACTTTGATATCTTTTCAAATAATCTTTCATTGGTTTGTTCCCAGAAATTTGAGTTGCCATAGATAAATACTATCAACAATCTTCCTTCCCTAATTCCAGGCGATTACAGTTAAAACCAAATTCACAAAAAAAAAAAGGACCAATAACAATAATAAATAATATGCACAAATAAGCCTTACTCTATGTGTAACTTGACAACAGAAAGTTTAACCACTCCATTTAAAAGAGGAAAACAATAATAAGTAAATAATAGAAAATAAGCAATAGATGTAACAAAAAAAAAAAAGAACAAAGCAAACAACAATAAGTAGATAATAGAAAATAAATAGATGTAACAAAAAGGAAAATACCAAAAGTAAAGCCAGGATTCATATCACAGGGGATTTGAATCACAGACTAGAAAACATATAATTGATGAAAACCTAAAGGGGCAATTAGGACTGGCACTTCGTGTTAACAGGTCGTGTCAAGACACGATAATAACACAACTATGGCCAACCCGAACATGATCCATTTAATTAATTGTGTCAAACCTATAAACCCAAACACGAATATGTTTAAGTAACAGGTTACACGACACCACCCGTTTAAATTATACCGGTCGAAATGTGTTTAGACACATTACAAACACGTTTAAGACACATTTAACATGTTTTAACATCAAATTACAAAATATAAAAAAAATCAATTAAACATACAAATCCTAAATAATAATTTTTAAGTTTAAACATCCATACGAATTCTAAATATTATTACAATATTTGAACTTCATACAAAATGTCAAATTGTCCAACAAAATATAAAATAACAATGCTAATTCACGCTCTTGATCCTTCCACCTATATATATATACATAAATGCGTTAATTGGCACATTATTTTTAAGTAAAATAATACAACTACAATATATTCATATTGCAAGTAAAGAAACCACATCTCAAAAGAATTAACAACAACAATTTAAGAAACCAGAAATTACACTGTTCTTCTCATAAACCTATTTAAGTCTCGAATGTTATTCATGCCTATATTTCACTAATTCTGAATAGAATTGAAACAGTGATCAACCGATACAAAAAAAAATGCGTAAAAAAGAAAACTAATTCCCTGGTTTAGTTTCACTTCTTTCCTTCTTGGGCACAGATGAAAAAAAAAATTCCTGAAACAAAGGGGGATTTGGACCAAAAAAAAAAAGAAAAAAAAAAGGCCAGAAGAGAGAAACTGCGATAAAAGAGAGTCCATTTATTGGAAGTTCAAAGCCAAATGTCTATATACAAAATAGGGCCACAGAATACAGAGCATAACAATAACAAATAAATTCAGGCCAAGTGAAAAATACATAGCAAATAAATTCAGGCCAAGTGAAATACAAAATACAGAATAAATGCAAGAAGAACAAACAAAGCCAAAAAAATACAAAATAATTTAAATCGCAGTAATAATCAGCGAGAAGAACAAACGTAGATGATATACGAAGAACAAAACAGAGCAACAATCTCGTTTTGTCCTCCTCCAACAAATCACAAAATCGCAGCGAGAAGAACAATTGAGGTATTGCCAAAACAGAGCAAAACCGTGTCTGATCATACCAAATCAAAAATACATATATATCAAAAAAGAGAGAGCTAGTGAAACAAATGAAACATAATTTCACTCATTTTGAAACAAACGAAACAAATCAGTCAAGAGAACGAACCTAGAAAACGAGAAGAATGACAAGAAGGAGACAACGCGATCTGGTGAAGCAAATAGCAGCTGAAGCAAGTCTGGTGAAGCAAATAGATGGCAGCTCGCACGAGTAGGGCTGGCAGAAGAAGAAGAGGCGAAAACGAGAAGAAGGACGAAACGAGAAAACGAGAAAAAAACTTAAAACGAGAAACCGAGAAGATGGAGGGGGGGGAGGCTTCGTTTTTTTTTTTGGTCCGGAGAAAAAAAAAATTAGGGCATTTTTTTTGTATGTTAGGTTAATATCAAAACTTAAAACTAAATTAGGTTGATATCATGTTAAAAAAAAAGTTCGGTTAATATCATATTTCTGTCATATTTATATTAGTTTTGATAAGACTATGTTAATATTATATTGGAAAAATTATATTTGAGTACCTTGTGATTTAGGCCATTTTCATATAAAGAGTTGTGGTTTGTTTCGCGATAAAGAGGTACCATGTACTTAACGTCGTTACCATATAACGGTATTTTTCTGTAATACCATTACATCTACTGACGTGACAGGGGTAAAATTGGACTTTCGCCCTAATTAGCCACGTCCTTGTTGACTTCAACGTAGGTTAAGCTAAAAGCATTAGGAGGGAATTTTTTATTTTACGTTGAGAGGGAAAGTTCTAAATGAAAGTGCACTTGCATGCAATCTAATGTACAAAAAAATCAATCGAAATCAAAAATTGTTATTTCATGTTGAGTGTGTCTGAGATTTAGTTAGTTTATTGAACTGAGATTGAAGCTGCTCCATCAAAGAGGGCATCGAACTGGAGAGGAGAAAAACAACGTGACAGTGTGAAGTTTGTGGGCATATGGTTAAAGGTAACTTTCAACTTTTTTCTTCTATGTCGTGTCTCTATCTTCTGAAAAGGAAAAATTTTTAATGCTTGAACCCATATGAAATAAAAAATAAAGCTAGGGTTTATCTTTGTCGTTGTCGGGTTCGTGGTAAACATGAATGGGCATATGTTGATTGAATAAACTTAAGCAAAATTATTTAAATAATTGTTGGTTTTATATAGAACAATGGCAGAATATGTAAATTTGGTGCTCTATTATGGCAGAAAATGGAAGTCCGAAAATGAGAAAGTATATGAGGGTGGTCAAATAAGGTACAAGTACAATATCGACAGAGACTATCTGTCATTGTTTGAGCTAATAGGCTATGGAAAAGATTTTGGATACAAAATGGGGTGTCGGGTATGGTATAAAATTTCAGACATTAGTGGGAATGAAGGAATTGTAGAAATAACATATGATAAACATGTTAGTTACATGCTTAAGGACAACAAAGGGGAGGAAGAGATATGTCTGTATTATACTGCTCATGTACACCCTCTTGGTGTGGTTGTTGATGGTAAAATTTATGCAACTGATCCTAATGAAATTGGAATTGATAATTTTGATGAAAATGAATCTGAAGAATATGATTTTACTGAAGATTATGTAGGGGATATTAATGAAGATGAAGAGAATTCAGGGGATATTTCAGCTAACAGTTTTGAAAAAGAAGCAGGGGAAAATTAGGAAGATGTTGAAGGGAATGATGATTTCCCTGCTCTTGTTAATCAGCTGTACAAGGACATGTTAGGGAAAAATGGTGATGATTTGCAAAATGACACTTCAGACAGTGAATATGTATTAAGTTCATATGAAAATGTTAACTCAAGTGAAGCTTGTTCAAATATCAGTGAAGCAAGCTGGTTATATGACAACTATAAAGGTTCATATGATGACAAATTTCCTGAAAATGCACAGCATTTTGGTGCTAAGTCTCCTAAGGTTGCTGCTGAAAGGGCTGATGGTGTTGAAGTTAAAGAGGGTGGTTGTCATGGGGGTGATAAGGAGGAAGGGGAAGGGGATGGAGTGCATAGGTCTGCTAGGTCTACAGGTGATGGGGAAGGTGGTCAGAGGTCTGGTGGGCATCATCCAGGTATTGCAGAAGAAGGTCAGACCTCTAATAGGGCTGTAGGTGAGGGTAATGTAGCTGACAGGTCATGTGATGGGGTAAGTGATGGTGTTAATGACCTGAGAGAAGAAGATTTTACAGAATTTAATAAGAAGGTTATATCAGATGATGAATTGCACAGCTTGAGATGGTAAGAAGATGAAGGACCATAAGAAAGACATATGTTCTTCAATGAAGACACATGATCTTAAAGACCCACAGCTATGTAAAGGTCTGAAGTTTACAAGTGCAAATGTGTTTAGAAAAGCTTTGAGAGAGTGGGCAATTAAGAGGGGTTATACTTATGTTTTTAATAAGAATTGTACTACAAGGGTGAGTGCTATTTGTGAGAATAAGTGTGGGTTTAGGATACATGCATCCAAGTTCAAAGATTAATCCACCTTTCAAATAAAAACCTTCAAGACTAAGCATTCATGTCTAAGAGAGTTCAGAAATAAGTGGGTGGGCTCTGAATACCTGGCAGAGAAATACATGGAAGATTTCAGAGAGAATCTTAATTGGGACGTGAAGGCAATGCAGAAAAAATGCAAAGAGAAGTTGGGGCTGAAGTAACAATCTCAAAATGTTACAGAGCAAAAAGAAGATCAAAGAAAATAATTGAGGGTGATGTCAATTAGTAGTATAGGAGACTGTGGGACTATACTGAGACAATATGAGTTACAAATCCAGGAAGTTGTATAAAACTTAAGACAGAGCTTCAAACTGTTAAAGGGATTGAAGTTGATGGAGAAAACAATAAAGGCATACAGAGCTTACCAAAATAAATTACTATGTTTAGATCCATGCATGTCAGATTTACAGCACGAACACAAGCATACTTTGCAGGGATGAGATATGAATCACATGGAGGTAATTCAACTAGCAATTCAACCAATAATTCAATTGGATCAAAAAGAGCATATTGAAGATACTGGATCGTATGAAGCTAAGTTGAAGTTGGATGGACTTTATTTGAATCATTAAGATAATGTTATCAATGATGAAGATAATGTTTTTAATAATGATCTAGAGCTATATCAAAGTCCAATAACTATATTGTATGCAAATAAGTTTCAAGATATTTTACATGGTTTTATGAAAACTGTTTCGGCTAATCATGAACATGAAGATTCAATTCATTTTGAAGGCTTTAATGGAAGTGAAATTGAAGCTAAATGTGCTTTATTCAACATATTGGAAGTCCAAGTTTTTTATGATTATGGATAGGCTTGTTTAAGGCTTATTTTATCTTATTTTGGGCCTTAGTCATTTGATAATAATTCATTTTTTATTAGTATTTATATTTTTTTAGAGGCCCAATCCTTGTTAAAGTCAGCCAAAGTTAATTAGGATAAGTTTTTCTTAAGTTAGGATAAGTTTGCTTTAGTTTTAAGTACTTGTTTCCTACTTTATGAAGGAAACCCTAGTGATTTAGGAGTCTTTAGTTAAATCACTTCCTTATCATTATAAAAGGAAGATTTATGTACATTATTTGATAGGTTTTAATAATTTTTATTCAGAATTAATTGAGTCAAATTCGACCTTAAGCATCAATAGCTTATTTTCTCGTGTTCTTAAAAGAAACCAGAACTTATCAAAAGAGTTTATCAAACCTTTGTGGCGTTCAAAATTGGAGTTTACGTCATCTAAATTGATTAAATTTCAATCTTTTCAATCATTCAACTTGTTTCTTAGAATCCTGGGCAAAGTTATTAAGTTTTTGGTGTATTTCATCAAAGTGAATCATGACGAATCAGCAAATGCACTGAATGATTCGTCGTGATTCACTTTGATGAAATACACCCAAAACTTAATAACTTTGCCCAAGATTCTAAGAAACAAGTTGAATGATAAAAAAATAGAAACTTAATCAATTTAGATGACTTAAACTCCAATTTTGAATGCCACAAAGGTTTGATCAACTCCTTTGATAAGTTTTGGTTTGTATTCTTTCAAGAACATGAGAAAACAAGCAATTGATGCTTAAGGTCGAATTTTACTCAATTAATTCTGAATAAAACTTATTAAAACCTATCAAATAATACACATAAATCTTCCTTTTATAGAGATAAGGAAGTGATTTAACTAAAGACTCCTAAATCACTAAGGTTTCCTTCATAAAGTAGGAAATAAGTACTTAAAACTAAAGCAAACTTATCCTAACTTAAGAAAAACTTATCCTAATTAACTTTGGCCAACTTTAACAAGGATTAGGCCTCTAAAAAAATATAAATACTAATAAAAAATGAATTATTATCAAATGACTAAGGCCCAAACATGATTTGGCCCAAAATGAGATAAAATAAGCCTTAAACAAGCCTATCCATAATCATAAAAAACTTGGACTTCTAATATATTGAATAAAGCCCATTTAGCTTCAATTTCACTTCCATAAAAAGCCTTAAAAATGAATTGAATCTTCATGTTCATGATTAGCCAAAACAGTCTTTATAAAACCTTATAAAATATCTTGAAACTTCTTTGCATGAAATATAGTTATTGGGCTTTGAGATAGCTCCAGATCATCATTTAAAACATTATCTTCATCATTGATAACATTATCTTGATGATTCAAATAAGGTCCATCTAACTTCAACTTAGCTTCAAATGATCCACTATCTTCAATATGCTCCTTTTGATCCATTTGAATTATTGGTTGAATTACTGGTTGAATTGCCTCCATGTGATTCATATATGATTGAATTTATTTTAATTTTATGCATGAATATCTGTCATTATTTAGGTTTTATGTTATCAAAATGTCTTTTGCACAGGATTGAGACCTATAGTAGGACTTGATGGATGCACTTGAGAACTTCAATGGGAGGATAACTTTTATGTGCAGTTGGGAGAGATGATAATGATGACATAATGCCTCTTGCAATGGCAGTTGTTGACATTGAGTGTGAGGTGTCTTGGGTGTGGTTTCTGAAATTATTATTTGAAGATTTTGGTACAACACAAGAAACTGGTTGGATATTTATGTCTGACTAACAAAAGGTTAGATTATCTTGTAGTTTTTTCCATTAATGCACTTGATTATACCGTCTTGAACATGTTATCTCTTGTATTAATCAAAATTTTAATAAATTTATAGGGCTTAGTTGAAGCTTTTAAAGATGTAATGCTTGGTGTTGAGCATAGGTTTTATGTAAAGCATATGTATGAAAATTTCAAAGTTCTATTTAATAGGGTTGACCATAAAAAATTGATGTGGGGAGCTACTGTCGCTACTACTAAGAAGACATGGTGTTATAGAGCAGCCTACACACCATGAAGATGAGCATGATCAAGAAGGCAAGGATCAAGTGGAAGAAGTTTCTAGTCCGATTAGCATGCCTCAAGGACCTATAACAAGGTCTAAATCTAAGAAGCTTCAACAAGCCTTAATTCATCATTT
>CATIWM010307049.1:0-17512 GCA_949671775.1 Mallotus repandus
AAAAGAAAAAAAAATACTAAAATTATAACTCTAATATAAGAAAAGTAGACTATATTTAAAAAAAAAATTTAAAAAAATTTAAAAAAATTTTCAAATCAATAATATTTTTAAATTTTTTTTAATTTTTGATAAATTTATGTAAAGATTTCAAAAATTATACACATGAAAGTAAAAAATGGGCTAAACCATAACCTACAGCAAAAGTAACTAGGCTGAAAGGGCTGCAGCAGAAACCTCAGGTCCAAGTTCCTCTTTCTCTTAGTTCCAGCAAAACCCTGCAAAATTTTTTCTCAAAAATTGAACAGCATGAATTTAGGGTTTTATTAAAACTCTTCAAAATCCAATTAAAAAAAAAATATTTCCTTCTGCAACATTCAAATCAAGATCGAAAATGTCGATGCCACAGTTTTTCGGACGCACGAAGAATGTAACAAAGAGGTCGAAGAAGTACGTAGAAGAAGCACTGTACTTAAAGCTATTCAAAGAAGGTAGCTCTGAAGTGAGCGTTAGAGAACAATTGAATAAGTTTCTAAAGAGCTCAGAGCGCGTTTACAAATGGGAAGTTGGCGATACTCTCAAAAAGCTACGCAATCGCGGCCTTTATTACCCTGCTCTCAAGGTTTCTCCTTTATTTTCAACCACATTTTGATTCAATGGAGTTGCTAATAGTTCAGCAAATCCCCAAAATTGGATTCTGAATGCACATTGAGCTATGTTATTGTTGTTGTCACCCATTCATTTCACTTTGATCATTACAATTTCAGTTCCTCCAAAATGCATTTGGTTCAGTTGAAAGTTTCTACGATTGTGTGAATCTTGTGTTACTTTTGTCATTAATTAGGAATTATTAAGTAGTGTTGTGATGCATGCTTTGTTACATATTTGATTGGAGCTTTTCCAGGCACATTTTAGTTTTAGTAGCGCAACATTGCGGAATTTAACTTTCTGCTAAATAGTAGAAGAACCCTTTTAATACAAATTGTAGAAGTTTTGCCCTTTCTAAAACTTAATCTGTGGTGACCTGATAAGATGGCAACTTTTATATGGTGTCTAAATGTTTAAACAACAATAGATTCACTTCCCAGAATACCAATAATTTTTTTGTTCTGATTTATAAACCCATTTATTTATTAGCAAAATTGGGCCAGTTAGTGTGTACCTCCCTGATGTTTTCAGTGCCTGAGGGGTTTATAAATGATATATGTTTTTTATCATTCTTTTTGTTCTATCCTTCTATATCACTTGTCATACTTGTGTGCTTTTACTTTTAAGCATGGTTTTCAAGTTCTAGATCAGTAATGTTTTGCAATTTACAGCTATCAGAAGCCATGTCTAAGAGGGGAATGAATAAGACTGTCAGTGATCAAGCTATTCATCTTGATTTAGTTGCCAAAACTAGAGGAATCCCTGCTGCAGAGAGTTACTTTATAGATCTTCCTGAAACATCTAAGAACCATCTAACTTATGGAGCCCTTCTCAATTGTTATTGCAATGAACTGATGACTGAAGAAGCTGAAGGTCTCATGGAGAAGATGAAAGAGCTCAATCTTGGTTTAACCTGCATGTCTTTCAACAGCCTGATGACCCTTTACACAAAAATTGGTCAGCCTGATAAGATTCCAGGAATCATACAAGAAATGAAGTCCAGTAGCATCATGCCAGATTCTTTTACATACAATGTAAGGATGAGGGCTCTAGCAGCCGTAAATGATATTTCTGGTGTTGAACGAGTAATCAAGGAGATGAAGAGGGATGGTCGAGTTGCTATGGATTGGACAACATATAGCAACTTGGCCTCCATTTATGTTGATGCAGGCTTTTTTGAGAAGGCAGAAAAGACACTGAAAGAATTGGAAAAACAAAATGCACGCCACGATCATTCTGCTTTCCAATTTCTAATTACTTTATATGGTCGGACAGGGAACTTGCGGGAGGTCTATAGAATATGGCGTTCTTTGAGACTGGCTTTTCCTAAAACTTCAAATATAAGCTATTTGAATATGATCCAAGTGCTGGTTAATCTGAAAGATTTACCTGGAGCAGAGAAATGTTTCAGGGAATGGGAATCGTGTTGCTCAACTTATGATATTAGGGTTGCAAATGTTCTCATTAGAGCACATGCCAAAGACGGTTTGCTAGAAAAGGCAGAAGAGCTCAAGGAGAAGGCATGCAAGAGAGGGGCCAAGCCTAATGCTAAAACCTGGGAAATATTTTCAGATTATTATTTTGAAAAGGGAGATATCAAGTTGGCTGTTGATTGTTTAGCTAATGCAATATCTAAGGGTAGAGGGGATGGTCAGAAGTGGATCCCATCACCTGAGGTGGTGGCATCTGTCATGGCACATTTTGAGCAACATAATGATGTCGATGGAGCAGAAGGTTTTATTGAGATTTTGAAGAAGGCTGTAGATGATGTTGGAGCAAATGTGTTTGAATCACTTATAAGAACTTACGCAGCTGCTGGAAGGACAAGCCAAGTGATGCGTCGCCGGTTGAAGATGGAAAATGTAGAGGTGAGTGAGGCAAGTCAGAAGTTGCTTGAAGTGGTATGTGTGGAGTGAGTTTTAGTTCCTCTTTCATTTTTGTTGGTATAATTTCAATTCCAAGTAATCGTGTGCGGTTTTAACTTGCAATTTTGTTTCAATAATGAAACATGCTCATTTTTATTATGATAGCATTCAATAATAGTATTGTCAATGCAAGTTAACTAAAACTCTATTCTTTTTGTATGCATGGAAATTATACTCGGTGAATTTTTTTTTTTTTTTGACACTTCAGTGCTTTGTTGATCAAAGCTTCTTAACATGTAATCTATGTTAAGTTTTGGTTTAGTTAAGGAAGTTTAATTGTTGTGAGATCATTCCGATCAGCGCCAGTGACCATTTAAGAAGCCCAAAATTTTCTTTAAGATGAATTATCATCGAGTAGTAATCGAAGAGTCTACTTCCATTTCCATGTGAATTATTGTCTTGTGCTCATGGGTGCATGGGGCAGAGCTGTTAGTGCTCGTAGTCCCCATTATCTAGTCTGCAACATTTAGTAGTGTTCACTTTACGAGGACCTGTTAATGCAGAAACAGAGATGTTCCCGTCTGAATATAATGGTGTTATTGGTGGGATTTGTCTGAGGCGTGGTGTGGTCCATTGTCTCTCATTCTCTTATGATGGAAGAAAATCTTTATATTTGCCTTTCGTTTTACTACGAATGAGATTTAAATCGACTAACTTTGGAGTAGTCTCATCTTACCACTACATGAAGGTAGCTAAAAAAAAAAAAATGAAACTAGCAAGTTCAATACCAAGCCTGCAGACAAATATGTACTGCTTTTCCAGTCCACACTATTCGTACTTGGAGTCCGCAATGGCTGAAATTTACAGGAATAAGCTTAAAATCGCTGAAACTGTAACCGAAGAAGGAAAAAAGGCAAAAAAAAAATACTGAAGCAGCAATTGACAGGGCATTTGTTTATCTACCACATGCCTAACGCCATTAAAGTGTGGGGTTAAATGCAAATGAATGAAGCACAGTGGGTTACATTAGCCAGCTAGTGTGATAATGAATTTGTCCAAGGGTACAACTCGATGATTTGGATAAATTGAGCCGTTATTTAGAGTAGGGAAGCCTGCAAACTAGTGAAGGGCTATTCCACTTTAAAGCAATCTCCCGGTTCCTACACGACCATCAAAGATAGCTATTACCTAAAAATTTTGTATTTCTTATGAGATTCAATTAGATCGATTCTAAAATAATCATAATTCATATGATTATATGATACTGAGAATATTGAATAAAAAAAAGTTAATATATTTTAAATTTAACCAAAAAATAAATTCTCACATACGGCACACAACTATTAAATATTTTTTTTAACTAGTTGAAGTGATTAATTTCTAACCATAAGGGGGAGAGTAAAGGAAAACGATAAGGGGGAGAGTAAAGGAAAACGGAGTTCGAACTCTATTTTCATAATCTGAATGTCTACACTTTTTGCCACTTGATCTACTATTAATTGGGGACACAACTATTAAATATTCAATCTAAGTAAATATATACACTGATCATAATCATCCAATTTGATTTCTAGCTTTAGCGTTTTTGAATTGCGTCCAGCTAACAGGTTGGTATTTTCAGCAAAACTTTCCAAGAATGATATGTTTTAGGTAATTTTTAGATAGAAAAACTTGATACCTGGCTAAATTGATACATCATGGAACCCAAAGTAGATACAACTTTAGTTTCTTTTTCCATTTGACTCAACTTCATGCAGTAAGCCATGTGGTGGTATGCACTTACCCTGCCTGACAACTAAGAAACTGGATCACAAATTTGACCATACGAGGCAATCAACAATAAATTTCAATGGCCTATGCTAATTCCTTCATTTGGCTTTGTCAATACAATTCTCCTGGCGTGTCCAAATGATCAATCACACATCAACCCGTTGCAGCACAGCATAAAATATTAGTGATACAGACATAAGATTTTCTTTTTATGTCAAGGTCCCAAATTAAAGGGCCACAACAAAAACCATACTTCTACTTATTAGATCCTCCTGTATTGGCAATTAGCGGGCACAAAAGGGTCTGCAGCCTGCAGGGTTTTTTGAAAAAAAAAATGCTTATATATTCCTTTGTCTTGAATGATAAACACCTAGCCAGTTGCCACATCTTGCTGTTGAAAGTCTCTGTCAGGTTAGCCACCATTTTTGTGATAAGAGTTGGTTGGTGGATTCAATTAAGAGGGTGCAGTGAGTGGTTGCCAATTTCTTCATCCATTATCAGAGATTTCATATCTACCAGACGATTACTGAAGCTAATCATCAACTATATATATATACATACAGCCTTCTTTTTTCATTTTTTTCTTTGTTTTTTTTTCCTTCTGATTCAGGCTTCTGCAAATTTGCCTTCTAATTTAAGAAAGTATAAGGTGTCAAATTACAAAGATCCTATAGAAGTGTGAACATTTTATAGAAATATAAAACCACCCTGCTTGACTTGCAAGTTAACTTTTCCCTGTCTTTTTTTTTAAGAATATTCAGAATTTAGTTTTTATTAGTTTTGCGTATAAAAAAATTAATTTTTTGGATGCTGATTCTATAAAATCAACTCAAATTATTAAAAAAATTAATTCTTTCAAGATTTAATATTAAAATTCATACACCACAACTCGAACCCAAAACATCACTTAAAAAATAGTTCTTGCAGACTGATTCGAACAATTACTGGTATCTCGTTACTTCTTTAATAGCATGTAATATTCCTGATTTATGTAAATTTCAGATATGAGAAATTAGACAACTAGCTTGTGAGATTGGAAAACAAACTAATTGCTATAAAAATGAATTTTTTTTTGGGGAGGTGAAAAGCTTTCATTGCCACATTTCCTGCTAAAAGAAGAGCATATATATACATATAGATCATGAAGAAAAAGTCGAGTAAAGTAGATTGCTGGTGCAGTTGATTTTTGTGCATGATGCCCTTTCAATAGGAAACATACTTATAATGATGGGTCTTGGTCCTTACAAAAGCCAATACCGAAAGTGTAGCACAAGCTAATGCTTCAACATGTGCGATAGGGGCATCCCTCTTTGTTTTCAAATATATATATATATACACATACATAAATGACAGAATCTTAGTTATATGTGTGCCTTTGGATTTAATTAATAGTGTGCATATCTTATTTGCGTAATAATATTGGTAAATTTTTAATTAATAAGGAGATTATACAATTTAAATATTTATAAACTGTATAATAAGAGACAATTTTTTTTTTAAATCCGGTGAATATAAATTTTATAAATTGACGATATTATAATTTAAACTCTATATTTCAAAATATATTTTGAAAAAAATAACCATTTAATTAATTACTCTCTCGGGGCATAACATTAGTATCTTTTTTGGTAATTGAAGTTGAATAATTATAATTAATAACACTACTTGTTAGCATGCATTTAATGGAAGACGTAAACTTTAAGGGAAAGATAGCTGGCAATTTTATGCACATACACATGCACAAAATGTATAATTATGTTTTGAAGTGGACTCTTGAGCACTGCAATATTAATTGCTTCCTATAGGCTTCAGCTTCAAGTACGATCATTTTAGCTATTTGGTTTAGTTGGCAATAACGATAATTGCTCATCTTATTTAATAATTATTGTTTATTAATCTTAAGCATGCTTACTCTTGTGCAATAATTCATAGATCTTCGATATTCGTTAGTGCCATTTTTTATAATTATAAGAAATCAAGTAACTTATAGTGCATGAAAATGCATACTTATATCTTTACTAAGTTAATATGAAACTGTCGTTAAATAAAGGTTAACATCAAAATCTGCCTTAATATCATCCTATAAAAAAACTAAACACAAACATTTCGAAAATAAAAAATAATAAAATATTAAATCTAAATATTCTTACCTTACCAAAAAAATATTCATATAAAGGCATGATGAATTATTATTATAAACAATTGGGTTACTATGTAGTTTTTTTTGTTTAAATTTAAATTTTAATTAATTTAATTTAATCTCGATAAGACTATAAGAATAATAAAAATACGTCAACATCTAATTTAATTCGATTATATAAATTATAATTTAAATTTAAAATATCATTTAAACGAAAATTATCAAAACAAAATTTTGCTTTTTATAGTTGTTAAATGGGTGGGAAAAATTACTCCAAAATTGAAAAAGCAAAACCCGTTTATTCTTTAATCACAGAACATAAAATTGAATTATATTGCACATATTATAATGAATAATGACTAGGAAAAGTTTGAGTATGGTCCAAGATTTTTTTTTTTTGGCCATTGAGTATGGTCCAAGATGATGGTTAGGCTATACAAAGGAGGAATAATAATATACCCCAATATTAACAATCACTACTCATCCACTAACAAATTCCCAACTATTTAAGAAAGGGTAATGTTAATTTCTGGGACCCGATTGGCATTTATCAAATGGTAGAGCATGTGGAAGATTAATGAACCTAATTGATATGAGTAGCTTTGAAATTTGCCATTTGTAGTGGTCCCTAATTCTCAATTATTTGTCCTCCCTTTACATTTTCTTTCTTTATCTTTATAAGATTAACATTATAAGATGAGATTATGTATTCGAGTAGTTAAAAAAAAAATTCAAGTATTTTATAAACTTCAAAATTACCAAGTTATAAACCTCCTCTAGCATTACTTGAAAAATCTTATACTCAAATACAACAAAAAAGAAAAGAAAATTCACAAGCCATAGTTGTATTCACTTAGTATTTTTCTTTTTCTTTTCTTCCACATTTACATAAAGTCCCTAAGGAGGTATTGGTGTATATAATTAATAGACATTTGTTAGATGAGAATTTTTTTTTTTTTGAAAAAATTGGATTAACAAGGTAATAAATATAAGAATAACCCAAACTCACCAATGATTTTGAGGAGAAACCCATATCACCCAACAAGAAAAATACCCAAAAAAAAAGGAAAAATTAAAAAAATATATAATTCCACCCTATGTACCATTCCCTTAGGGACATCTAACATTTCTTCCAGGACCTCCATAGTAAAAATAATTACCCCAAACTCTGTTAATTCCTCCTTGAATATCATAGCAATTTGGATGATCAGCCAATACTCTTAGATTTGATAAGGGAATTAAGTTATTGTCCCAATCAACAACTTGCATATTTCTAAAATATGAAGCTTTTCCAAAGCCCTCTCCTGCAAAATGGCCACTTCCCATTTGTGTAGAAGTATGGAATCCTGATGGCCTTGAATTAACTACTTCTCCACCAAATTGTACCATACTTGCATGATCCCTCAAGTGGGTGAACAAAAATGATGGCCAATACCCAACTAATATCCCATTTCCAAATTCTAGCCACCAATTGCCATGCTTTGGATCCTACAAAAACATTGAAAAGAAAGGAATTTGGTTATGTCTTAAGTACACAATTTTAAGCTTATACAATAATTATAACCATGTGGAGTGTCAATAAGTAAAGGACATAAAAATTTTAAAAAAAGGGTATAGGCAGAATTATTATGTGAAAAATTCAACAACATAATTCAAAAACTAGAAAAATAAAAGGTGCAAAAGGGTGAGGCCTCAGGAATCAGGAAAACTCTTTTACTTGTAAAAGAAGAGAATCTTGCAAAGCAAATGCAAAGATTTTACAGGCAGTCAGGCACTATCCATAGTCATTGATACAAGCCAAAATACTCCATTTCCATTTTTATTTTATTTTTTTTTAACTTAGAAGAGAAAATTCACCATCCGGCAGAATGAAAAAAATTAATTCATAATCATTTTAAATGCTATAATTTTTTTTTATTTGGGTACTCAACATTCGAGGAAATAGTATATTTTTAGAGCTACAAGTCATATTTTTGACTTTGAATGTATTTTAATTTGTGGAAATTGGTTAGAACTAAACACTAAGAACACAATGAGAGACTAAATGAAAGTAATCAAATCAAGTGGTCTCAATTAATCTGAATTTTCATGTGGGGCCAAAAGATCTTGGCAGTCACTGCTAGTTTGATGGCCTAATCTTATGTAGATACTCTTGCTGTATGCCTGTATCTTGCATGCACAACATCAAGAGTGTATCAGCACTAACTTATAACGTAACTTTACCTTCCAAACTAATAAGCTGATGTCAAATTGTCCACCACTATAAGCAGATGTTGGAGATATGGCAGCTCCAATTGCAATTCTATTGTTGGTTTGGACAAATCCTGAACATAGTAAATTGTAGCATCCGGTTGCTTGATAAGCATCAGTCTGCAATAAAAATCAGAAAACAATAAAAGATCATGATTTTATCTTAAATGCTTGCAAGGTTAGATAATGAGTTACTACCACTAGAAAAAGCCAAATTTTATATACTATACTCACGGTCCAGTATGTAAAGAACCTGGGATAGTTGTCCCCATACAGTTCTGGACTGACCTGCAAAAAAATTAAAAAGAGGATCAACATTTATGGCTACAACAAAAATATTAATGAAAATGGAAGTTGGTTGGGTGTTAAACTGCTTTAAATGTGAAAATACAGAAAAAAAAAAGTGTAGAATTAATAGCTTGTTTTTATGATATACTGGGTGTTTGAATAATGCAGCTCTAAATTCAAGTTATCTTAGACTGATGATGACATTTATGATATAGGCTTGTAATATCCAACCTGCCAATTGCCAATTTGCATTTATAAGAATTTTGTTTTTTGTATTTAATATACCATACAGGTTCTGATTATTTCAGTATTTGAACCGCGTGATTCATATAAAAATAATAAAAATTCTTTCTGCACCTACTTTTTCATACATAAAATTCGAATTTCAAATCTTATTTATCAGAATTCGAATATTTTAATAAACTTTGAAAAGTTTAACAACATATGATGTTCAATTTTTCCTTGTATATTTTGTTCCCTTGTTGTTGGAGTCAATTGAGTGAAAGTCATAGCAAAAGACTAAGAGACTAATCATGGATTATCCCACTAACATGCCGAGATGAAAGGAATTAAGAGACAAGATTAACTATTTCCATTGGTGAAAATTTAGCCAATTGTGAAAATAAAATACCAATTATTCAATATCATCTATAAAAGAATACTTATTCATTAGCAATGTGAATATGGTTTGTGCACAGGTTGTCATTGAATAATTTTTTCTTTGTGAAATTTATGAGGGAATTAGTGACACACCTGCCAACCAGCTTCAATGGTGTTAAGATCATCACCAAATGAACCAGAAATGACCCACATTTGTGATAGGCTGAATTCATATTGATTAGAAACTCTTGGTGCCCACACGTTTATACTTGCTTTTGCTCCATAATATTGATCTCCACTCACATACCCAACTGCATGCTGTAATAAACCAACAGTTTGAAAAGGAAAAGGCTATAAATGTACACTGAAAATTAGTTGAATATGTTACTATCCTTGTATAGATATTAGTACCCTCTTCAGGAATTTGCCAACCTTTTACTCAGGATGGTACAATACATCAAATATATGTGTAGTTGTGTTTTTCTTTTTTATTATATATTATTATTATTTTATAAATAACCAGTATCCAGAGCACATGAACTCTGATTAATTCGGTTCGACCCAAATAAGGGTGACAAAGGTCATGTTCATATGCATAAAGTAAATAAAAACAGTACAAGAAAAAATTGAACTACAAATAAATGGTTTTGAACTTGGCATGGAAACCATGGAAATCTGCAGTTACTACAATAAGGAATCTGATTATGTTTGATGCCTGAAATAAAAGAACCTTCAGATGGCAGAGTTCCTTAATTTTCTTGAGATAGTAAATGACAACATGAGCTTTCATGGCCATGTTTTTCATTAATTATTTGTATCCACCAACTTAAATGATTTGAATAAATAGTACAATAGATGAGAACTAAGTGACTCTGAAAACCCAAAAATCTTCAGCTTGTTTTGTTGAAACTGAGTATGGTTCAAGAGAGAAACAAGAAAAGAACAGGGACCAAAAAACACTGAACTCTTCTTGTATTAGATAAATCTAAAACCTTATCACAATTCAAAAAAGCAATTTTTTGTATCATTACTCTTTTAATTTTACTTTATATTTTATATTAATATATTTAAAGAAATATTTTGCACTCAGGAAAAGTTGCATGAAAAAAAAAAGGAGACAATTAGCGGAACTCATTTACCATTTTGTTTGTTTGACTACTTTCTTTTCAGATGATGAGTTGATTAAGGCTGTGACTCTTCAAGAAACAAAGAAAAGGAAAAGCAAAATGAAACTGTTTCCAGAACCTACCTCATGGCCATTGCTGTTAGTGTCTCTTCTAACATGTCTTCTTCTGAGTTTCCTTCCAAATCTTCTAACAGAACTAGCTCTTAACATGTCTTCTTCTTTTGTTCTTCTGATTGGAACTGTCCCTTCAGGACATGTCTCACCAGAAACACTCCATAACTGAAAATTTTCAGATTCCAACCCTGTTGGATTATGCCCTTTTGGTCTTTCAGGTGTTTCCTGAAATTTCATTACATCATAATATTCATATTCAGCTCCAAACCATAAAGTTTCTGGCAATATAGATTCTACATTAAGATTCAATGCATTGTTTAATGTACAAGAATTAGAAGGTACCAATGGTTTTTGTCCTTTCAATCTTGGATGATCAAAAGCTGGTTGCTGATGAGACAAAACACAGTCTATGAGATCCCCATCAGGACTCTGCAGCAAAAAGAAACAAGAATTCTTGAACCTGCTAGAACTCCAACAAAACAGAACTAAAAAAAAACAGGACAAAAACAGAGGAAATGAAAGTGAAATATATAGATATATATGTACCTGAATTGTCTTCACAGCAGGCTTGTTGATCTTCTTGAGATGTTCTCTAATAATATTTAACTTGTGCAACTCTTCTTCAGGCCGGAAAGTTTGGTTTTTGGGATGATCGTTGGCAGTTTCCGACGAGTAAACAGGACAAATTAAAGAAAGAACAAGAAGAAAGCATACAAAAAAAGAAATGATTGGTGAGATCTCACTGCACCACCAGCTAGAAGCCATATTTGAGAAATTTCTTGGTGGTGTACTTGTTTCTTCTTCTTCCGCCAAATCTGTAGTATATGTTTGTTTTTGTGTACATTGGTGTAGTAGTTGTTGTTGTTGTCTTCTTCTATCATGATCAAGGCAACAACACAATTTATTCCTAGCTTTTGTATCCATCCAACACAAAATCACTATTCAAAGAAACCTCACAAACCCCACAAAAAAATATTTATATATATATTTCAATTTCTCACCATTACCAAAGCTCTTGAACTCTCCCAAAAAAAAAAAAAAAATGAACACCAACTTCTGCTTCTGTTTCTTCTTCTTCTTCTTCTTCTTTATTCTCTTATTACAGCTTCTAATGCTCTCTCTATTGCCTTGGTTTTTTATGTTCTGACAGGCATGAACTTCTATGCATGTGTTGAATAAAATATATATACTACACACACTATTGGGTTGGGGTTTATGTTTATTTCTTAAAGGGTTGTTGCCCATGTGGGCATGGAGCTATAAATACTACTGGGTAGTAGTGATGAAATCATGCTCATTAATTTAAAAGGGCTTTTTTTTTTTTGAAAAAAAATAGGAAAAATGGGTGTTTGGTTATAACATGAGAGTGAGATGGTTATCTATGTTTCCATTCTCCAATACAAGAACTGAATACTTTACCTTTTATTATTGTACTGTGTTAAAAATTATAGGGGCAAAATGGTATTGGTATGGTTTATTTTTTTTGCTTATGTTATTCTTTACTTTGGGTATGAAGACAGATAGGAATTACACTTGGATTCTGGGTTTCCAAAGTTCTTTTCTTTCCTTTGCTTTGGAGGGTCTTTCTTCTCTTTCTCACTTCCCTAGATGTTCTTTGTGTCAGCTCCAATATTTGTACATTTTTTTTAATTATTTATTTAACAAATTAAAAGCTAACCCACTTTGATTTGCTTATACTAATTCTTCCTTGGGAGATGTTAATTTATTTTCTTTTTTTCCCTAGGTATGGTATGGATGATTTATAGTCAAATAGAATTATGGGCTGCTGCTGCAAATATTACAGTATTTAAAATGGGTGGAGAAATGAACTATATAGCTGTTTTCATTTAAATTTGTATCGTTGTATGTATAACTGTATTAAATTAATTATTAAAATTTTTATTATTTATCTGTTATAATTAATTTAAATAATAAAAAATATAAATATTTAAATATAGAGAGAGTTGAGTTTGATCTTTGTTCCTCTATTCTTCCATCTTCAGGTAAAAAATTAAATCATTTATATTATACATGGATTGAAAGAAATAAAAAGGGAAGGAAAGGGCACAGAAGGGAAATTAGATGAAAAATATAAAGAAAGCAAAGAAAACAGGAGAAAAATTAGATTTTATATTATTTAACTATTAAAAATTAATAGAGAAAAAAAAAATTAAAGAGAAACTATTCTTCCAAAGGTGAAAATAATTACACTCTAAATTGAGATGTAAAATATTTCATCTTCAAAATATATTATAATTTAAAGTTTTATTTTTTTTTTAAACATTTTTTTCTTTTTTTTTCCTTTTTTTTTTCTCTTTTTTCTATAGTTGCCATGCATAATGTTAAATTCTATTGTAGAAAAAAAAAAGAAATTTACTATTTTTATAATTTTAAATAAATCAATCAATAGACTTTGAATAATAGTAATTTATTTATTTTTTTATTTAATATAAAAAATTTCATTCACTTTTTCATTTAATTTTTTAATATCCAATAGCTACAAAAACTCAAATTAATTTAAAATTTAAACCCAATAAATCTATAAAAAAGGCAAAGCACATTTAGCGTTTGATATCTAATAATTATAAAAGCTTTAATTAATTTAAAATTTAAATAAAATTAATATAAAAAAAATAAAATTATTTTAATACTTATTTTTTTTATACATAAAACTCAAATTCAATTTCATATTAAAAATAAATGTATAGGACCTCATATTTGTCCATTGTGTAATGGACCCACATGATAGGTCAATTTATTTTCTATATGCATGAGAAAAATGATCAAATGAAATCAAAGTGAGACAGTTAAAATGGGTTTTGACTTAAAAAAAAAAGTTTGTCCTTGATCTTGCGGTATATATTTTAATCAGTGGTTAATTTTTAATATTTAATACCATAAAAAAGATGAAAAATTCAAACTTTCCTCTTCTTAAAATTTTACTCATTTCAATAAAATATTTATACATTTTACCACTTAAACTCCACTCAAATAACATCACTTGCATATATATATATATATAAGTACCATAAAATACATGCTCCTTTTAAAAGCTGCCGTTTTTGGGCGTGCGATAGTGTAGTTGGGCATGCGTACTTTGATTTTTTACATACTCTTCCAGCCGTATAATTTAATTTTTACAAAAAAATTAAATTTATATAAATTAATATGGGTATATATAGTATAATATTTATCTTTTAATTATTGTTAATATTAAATTCTTCTAGCAAACACTAATTATAAAGAATGATTGAGAAATAAATTCGTTATGAATGTAAAAAAAATTATTTCAGATAAAAATATCTATTAAATAAAAATTATCAATAAAAGTAATATATTATATAGACCAAAGGTATAAATTGGATCTTAAATTATGCACCTAGAATTGGATTGGACCTCATATGTTTTTGTTCCCAACTTTTTTTTCAAAGTTGTCTCAGTTTGGACCTCACAAGACGGAGACCCAAATTTACGTTAAAATCTTGCACAACTTGACTCATGGAACCCATCAAAAGGGTCAAATTAGAACTTCAACTTTATAAATTAAGACATATTGAACATTTACTGAGTACAATTAAGTCATATAAATTTTTTTTATTACAATTAAGCCCTATATATTAATAAAAAAAATTAATTTTAAGAGTTATTAATAAAAAAAATTAATAAATATTTTTTAAAAAATATATATATATATATAACATAATTATAAATATAAAGTTTTAAAAAATTTTAAATCTATAAAATATATTATAATCAGTTGATATGAGTTATTTTTTGATAAATAATATTTTAAATTTGAATCGCAATATATATAGTTATATTAAATTAGTTATTAATTTTTTTATTATTTTTATAATTTTATATAATCAAATCAAAATAGTTAGAATTTATTAAATTCTTGAATACCGGTAATTTAGATTAAAAAAATTTATAGGATGGAAATATATATGATGTCATGGTCAAAATGGAAATGGCATCATCGATCACTATGGAGCATGGAGGTTTGGGATTATATGAATGTCCATTTACTCAAAGCAACATCTCTTCAACTTAGTTAATCTATAAAAATAAATTAATTAAGTTGAAGACTTATATATATAAGAATTTATCACAAACAAATTGAGCTGCCCATGAATTTACAATAGCTCTATTGACACGTTCTGGTGATTTTTAAGAAAAATTATCTTTTTGAGAATGATCTATCTTTTACTTTTTATAAGGTTGAATTATATATAAGTTTAAATTTTAATACTTACTGTATCATTGCTCTATTAACGAAAGTCCGTTTTATAAAAAAAAAAATTAAGATTAAATTGGAACCCATTAATTTCAGACTGACACAATAATCTAATCAAATATTCAATCAACTAAGAGGGAATGTGAGAGCACCAAGGTTGGGGTTGTTCCACCTTTCTAGTGGGCAGTAGCTACTTCCCTTTTTAGGCCTCTGCCAATGATGCCTGTCACTTGCCTAGCATTTTTTTTTTTTCATTTTCCAACATTCTTTGTTTTTATTTTCATGTCTCATTTAGCAACTCACCCACATCTACTCGCAGAATGAAAATGGTGGCAAGCATGTAGTTAGGAATATTGGCCCACAATGTGTCACTCTCATTGCAACCAATAGGCACATAGAAATTAAGACATGAAACCTTAATTTCATAAATAGAGTTCTATTGCTGTGTATGTGAATAATCTATCTTGATTGATCATATATTAACATGAAAAAACTAATTTTATATATCATTTACCATGCACCAAATAGTAGTTACAATGTCAATCTCAATAGTATCAAACCCATGTGTGTTAGGCTTGGAGAATCAACATTGGTATGAAAAAATTCACCAAAATAATGTTAATAAAAGCCTAATTACTTGATAGTTTA
This sequence comes from Mallotus repandus, assembly GCA_949671775.1. NCBI lineage: Eukaryota > Viridiplantae > Streptophyta > Magnoliopsida > Malpighiales > Euphorbiaceae > Mallotus > Mallotus repandus. The sequence goes on from CATIWM010307049.1 coordinate 15,684, forward strand.
TCCACTTCAAAGTTGTGATAAAATTCCCATCAATGAATTCTAACTCTTGCTTCCATGTTAAATATGGATATCTTTGCCTTGGCTTTATCTTGGAGGGTACTAAAAGAAACCAGCACAAAGATGGGTGGTTGGTCTCCAATTCCATGTTTGAGTTTGTAAGCAAATAGGACGACAAATGGTCCCCTAAAATTCTCTGATACTGTGGCTTTTTTTCTTCTTCTTTGATACTCAGCATCTAGTTTTAGCATCCAGCATCCAATAGTTATATGAATTAGATTATTTCAGAATTTAAACTAAATGAATTTTATAAGAAAGATAAAATTATTTAGTATCTGTTTTTCATATATAATATTCGAACTTAAACTTTTATTTGTAAAAATTTAAACTACTTATCATTTGAAACAACAGTTTTTGACATATTAATTTATTTTTAGTTGTTTGTTTATTGTCAGTTAACCCTAGAAATTTCCAATATCATGAGAACCTGTCATGACCTTGTCACTTATGAATTGAAGGGGTTTTTAACTTTTTCACTGGTTTTTCCCAACATTAAATCAGCAGTCTCAGAGTTTGGTCTCCAAAAATGACTAGATAGATGAGTACAATTTTGTTGGTCAATATATATATATATATATATAGAGAGAGAGAGAGAGAGAGAATAACTTTTCACTTATTTGTTGTTGTTGGGTGGGTACATATATACATACATTTTAATATATAATGATTAAAATGAATTTTATTTACTGTTCCAAATTCTGGTGAAAGCTGAAGATGGAAAGGCTGCTAAAGCAAATATACTATGGCTATAGCTATATAATGTATATTACTTATTTCCTTCCAAAGGAAAACAGGAAACAGAATTTTTTGAAAAGAAAAAGTTTTGGGTGTTCATCATTAGATGGATGAACCCTACAGTACCATGATTTGCATGAACATAAATTTTAAAGCACAAAGCTATTCAGTAGTCATCAAGTGATCAGGCCATGCGTGTGTATAGTGGAGAGGATGCATGTGCAGCTAGATCATATAATACGTTAATGACAGAATTTTTTTAATTTAATCTTTTTTTATTGGTTGTATATATTGCATGCATTTGGATTCATTTGCATGGAGTTTCTTTTTAATTGATTCAGATTCGAGTTTTTATAATTTTAGTAACCACTTCAATTTTAATAAGTAATAAAGTTGATTGTTAATGAAAGTATTTATAACACAAAAGTGCGTAATTAGAAAAGTAATATGTTGTTTACATGGTTAAATATTGTGATTAATGAGCATATGTCACTGTGTTAGAAAGTGGTTAATTAGCAACATATTACAGAAGGAATTACCTTTGCATGGCGAGGTCATTTTGAACTGAGAGATTAACAGTAGAAAAGACAGCAAAAAATGTACACCCAGGCAAGGCTTTTCACTTGTCATTGTTGCTATTGTCTATCGATGCCATAACTGACTTGGTCATTATTGTGAAATTTGAACCTTTGATTTTTTTTTTCCACTTTAAGAGAAGTAAAACTTTAAAAACATTACTGGGTTTTTGGAGATCAAAACTTTTTTGGACAATTTCTATTTTGTCTACAATCTTAATCAATTTTTTAAAATTTGAATTAATTTAAATAATCAATTAGAATGATAGATTCTAAAAACTTAAAATGAACTAGATGAACCCGGCGTGATATAGTTTAAATATCTAAAACTTGTAACTAATTTATTTATTATTATTATTATAAAAATAAACGAGACAAACTAATAAAATATTACAACTAGTTTCGCACCGCTATTATCGTTCACCTTGCTGATTGCGACATAAAACATTATCCATATATATA
>CATIWM010307097.1:0-23223 GCA_949671775.1 Mallotus repandus
AATTTTGACAATGCATTGTTGGTTTCATAAAAAAAATTAGTATTGATTGTTGTGGAAAATATAATTTTTATAATTAAATGAAATAATAAAATATAATTATTTTGAATTAAGAATAACTAAATCATTTACACTATAAATAAAATTAAAATAGAATGAAATTATCAACAGAAAGAGTGTAAAAATCTCTATCCTTTATTTTATTATTTTTACTTCATTTAATGTTGTCAGTGGATGGATGAATATAATTTTCATGACGCGTATGATATGATGAATTAGATTTAATAGCGCGTAAATAGAGTAATAAATGATTTGAATCTAATTGTAAAATTTAAAAATTATTTAGAGGAAATTACAACTTTATATGTTAATAAATAAATAATTAAATATTTAAAAATAATAAAATATGAAATATAAATAGAGGTCAACATAAAATAGGATGAATATTTTAAAAATCTATAGTCAGATTTAAAATTCAGAGGATGACTATTTGACCTTTTTGTGAGATCTAGTTGTAGAGTGTGCTTTGAATTTTACTCTAATAACTAAGATTTGTAGTTCAAAATTGTATTTTTTTAGTAGTTTTGAATCCAAATAATATTATGATCGTTAAATACTTAAATACATAATAAATTTCACTGCATACACAATTCTTTAAATTTATAAAATTAATAAAAATTATTCACTCTTTATAATTTAATAGTTCAAATGATAAATATTATAAGATGAAATCGTGAGTTCGATTTCTCTTCCTACTTCTATTTATTAAAAAATTTAAAAAACTATTTTTTCTAAGATCAATCTAATTTGATTTTTAAAATAGTTAAAATTTGTCGGATGGGAAAGGAGAGGGTTGAGTAAACCATGATTAGTTGAAGTTATAACCTAAGGTTGGGGAGTGAGGCATGGCGGGCAGGGTACCGCGGAATCATGTGAACACACAAGACAAAAATAAATAAAAAAAATAAAAAATAAAAGGAAAATTGGGATGAGGACAAAAGGCATCGTCAATTGCGGCGCCAGGGTCTCAGCATCTGCCAATGTAAGCAGAAAGAGAATTGGATTCTCAAATTTGATGAAAGAAAGAGCCAGTTTCGCATCCTCACGCAGATCAATGTCACTTACTCTACTCTACTCTACTTCTAGTTACCTCAGGCTTAACCGTAGTTGCCCCTTCCTGAATAATTGCAATCCGCGATGAGCCACGATCGCCCGATGGCTGACCTCACCTGACCTAACAGGCAGTCTCATTACTTCCATTTTCACTCCTCTTACTCCTTCCGGAATGTTTAAACGAGGTTTTGTTTAGTTATATTAATCGGTTGGTTATTTTGTTGTTAAATAAGTTAATTTAAAGTAAAAGTTTTATTTGTTTTTATATAATTTTTTTTTGTAAAATAAAATGATTATTTTTCATACTAAAAAAATTTAGATTAATTTTTTTATTTATTATATAAATATAAAAATTATGCACTTTACATACATACAATGTAATTTAAACATTTTTAATATATTATCTTGATTATAAATTAAAAGTCGCAAATAATAAAATAAAAATAAAAATAATTATTTTTGATTTCAATAAATGTGAATTATATAAAAAGCAACTACCACTTTTAATATTTATCATAAAAATGATAATTTCTACAAATAAAATATATAGAGTGAAGAAGATAACCATGGCTAGTGGGTTTGTTTTGAAGTCAAAACCGCAAAGGAAAGAAAGGGATGTGAGAAAAGGCTAATATTGCGTAAGAAGAAAGCCAAAGGATGCATTTTGGTTCGTCCATGATGTTGGGGTAGGACCCAAGTTTTAATTGAAAGGAGGGTAGATGCAGTAGTAGTAGTAGCAGTAGGCCCTACTTTTGACGCTGTTACACGTCGTTTCCAACGTGGACATCACTTATAAGCCAAGCAAAGCACCTTCTCCTTCCCATTATCTTCAGTTTCAGTTTCACCCCACCTCTGCGCCTCTCCCTCTCCAGTATTTAATGCATTTAAAACCTTAACCCACTCCAATGGGCAATTAATATATAATATCCACTTTATTTATTTTATTTTATTCTTTTGATAAAATAATTACTTTCTCCATCTTATTTCAATTATCTTTTAGTACAGTATTAAAAAGATTAATAATTATATTTAATAGATATAATTATAAATAAAAATGACTATATAATTCTTTTTTAAAAAAATTAAAAATTAATATAAATTACAATTATTCTAATAAAAAAAACTCAAGATATAAATAAAATTAAAAAAATAATTTAATTTTTATTAATAATCTAAAAAGATCATTTAAAATAAAATAAATTCTATTTCCTTAAAAGATAATTAAAATAAAATCTGAAAGGACTAAACTATAAAGAAAAGATTTTTAATTACTAAAATAGTTGAGTAGAAATAGTCTCACGCTAAATTTAGCATAATGGTATGAAAAATAGTGTTGAATTAAAATCCAATTTTGACATTATTTTTCTAAATTTATAATAGAAACGACATCATAAGTTGAAATTAATTTTAATTTTTTATTTATCTAGCTGAACATATCAGTTCGTTGGGTTTATTTTTCAAAAAATTAAACTTTTTTTAATGAAAATGCATAATTTATTTGTGTTAAAGTATAAAAAATTAATCAAAACATTTAACCAAATTTAAAATAAAGTTTATTTAACTCAGATAATAAATTCTAATAATTTTTTCTCTAATATAATACAGATTTCTACTTGCACTTTTGCAACTTGCCTGATTTTGCCCTGCCTTACTTCAATCTGATGTGGCTACGGCTGCTCCTGACGTAGACTTGTTTATGACTGGCCCCTCTTTGCCTCTCATTTTTGCCTTTCTACTATAAAAGTCTTAAACTCCATTTTTGATTTCACATTTAGATTACGCTCCAATTTAATTAAATTAAGCAAATCGCCATATTGGACAGATTCCACATCAATATTCTTTTTACAATATGCATATATAACCTTTTTTTTTCTTTTACTTGTTGCTTAATTTATCAAGAGTCCTTTGCTTTTACCCATTTTCTATTTATATTTGTGTTATTATAACTAATTACGTGTATTGATGACCATGCAATCACAATCTTAGCTCAAATAATTGACAATTCTTGTTTTTTATTATATTGTAATCACAATGTTGGTCCAAATAATAAGGAAAGTTCTACATTGAATTTGATAAAGTAACGACAGAAAATACTAAATAATAAAATTATTTTTTCTCTCATTTTATATTTTTATGAAAATTATTATTTGGCCAAAAATTGAATAGTTTAATGGTGTAACTCCCACATTAATGAATTATTAGTTTGATCTTTATCTTCCCCTTTCCGTTCAAAAAAAATTATTATTTATAACGAGGGCTTAATTCTAAAAGCAATTTTTGATACATGATTTAAGGAAGAAAGATTCTCCCTTGAATTCTTTTGAGAAATTAAATTAATTAAAATTGATTCAAAATACTAAATTTTTTATACTTCTAATTTTTTTTTATATGATATATCCGATATTTAGTATCCGCATAACCCGATTAATCTGAATTCGATTCGGGTTGGACCCTGAAGAGCTGCAAATGTCTCCCTATCAACACTTCTGTATATGCTAGATCTCAAACCCGAAACCTTAACTTAAGCAACATCGAACTCTAGCCATATGACTCAGCGCTAATGGATTTTATACTTCTAATTTTTATTTAACAATAAAATCAAGTATAAATATCTATCACTAAATTCAATCAAATTATATGCTAAGAACAAGCAAAATCTTAATATTCACAGAGCAGTGTCATAAATAACCTTAGGATTGAAATAAACCAATTAAAATTACAGGGTCTCAAACTAAAAAACTAAGGATGCAAAGAAAGTTGGCTTTTTTCACTAACTCTATGCTAGGATGAACTAATATGTTAGATAAAGCTTAATATACAAACTTATATGATTTTGATGATGACCATGCATTTTTCTATTTTTGTATCTCAATGATGCATGAAAATTGGTTTATTATATAAACGTATGGTGGTATAAAATTGTTATGTTTGATGATGAATATTAATAATATTACAATACACTACTACAATTTATATATACAACTGCAAAATTTTGCTACAAATAAAAAAAATTGTGGCTAAATATAATTTATAGTCATAAAAATTGCAACTCTGTAACTAATTGTACTTATTAGCCACATACATTAAAAGTTATATAATTAAAATATTTACTATATATTTAACCATAGATAATTGGCTATAAAAGTAAGGTTGTAGCTAATAATATTGATTAGCCATAAACATGAATTATTTTATGGCTAAAATTAAAATTTTAGCCTCAATATTTAATGTCATGGCTAATAGATAATATTAGCTACAAGTGACGACCACAAGTATACGGGTCGGCAAGTAATAAAGTAGTGAGTAAAGCATCGTTCCCTCGAGAATTGTGAACTAAACACCTATTAGTCCTGGTTGAATTTGTTTAGAGCTTCCTAATAGAATTTGAATAAAGCAATGAATAAACTAAAATAACAAACAAATAAAGAAATGTATATCAAGCTATCACTAACTAATTAATGAAGAAATGAATTAACATGGGGATTATGTTGTTGGGGAATTGTGCACCACACTCTCATCGAGTTAAATAATAAATCTATTCAAGTTAACTTGCATATCTCAAGCTTCCATGAATCATTTAGCACTCTCTCTCAAGTAATGCTAAACTCTACAAGTATGCATCAATTAAATCTCAAAGTTATGGCTTAACTCTCATTATCACCATAAAAATAACACAACATCAAACATATAAGGCATTAAGTAAACTTATAGGGAATTGAATTGAATCAAGCTCTCTTAAGTTATTGATTAATCCAACATGCATTTGTGGGTCTATTAGATCTACCATTTCTCAATGCATAGATCTAAACTAGAGTTGCATTTGGCCATAATATAACATTCATCATGCTTAATAAATACAATATGCAATATAAACAAGAACAAGATCTGTTAAATGAACTCAAATCAAGTGGGTTTCCAAAATCCCAACAAACTAGCCAATCATGGTTTCAAATTCCATCATTCAATTCAATAACAACCCAAGATAATTGTTGGGTTTTGTGATACTAAATGTAGCAAAAATTTAAATTTTTTAGCACAAACCCAAACTAAGGATCCATGTAATTCGATTAATTGATTGATTTAGGGTTTCCAAAACCTTACCACAAATGCAAGTAGAGGCAAGATTGCTAAAAGGAAGAGAGAGGGTTCACACCGGTGACACCTTACCTAAAGCTTTTCACTTTCTTTGATCAAATTAAGACGTCTCCAAAAGGATGTGTCCTCTACTAGTATCCATACGAACAGACCTTCAATCAAAATGGATATGTGTGCTAGCACCTTTCTTGATTGTCTCACAACTCAAGAACAAATGAACTTTGTGTTTAATTTTCTCTAAAGGGAGAGAAAAAGAATTTAGGTGGCAGAAGGATTAGTATGTGAAACCCTAGAGAACATGATATATTTATAAACTTCTTAATTAGGGTTTCACTTACCAAAATGTTTTTGGTATATTCAACTTTTAATTCTGATTTGATTTAAATACCAAAACAGAAAAATATTTTCCTATTTATTTAAGATAACCATTACCTTAAATATATATATATATATATTTGTTTATTTATTTATTTATTTCCACAGAGTTTACCTAGGTTTGGTAAACCCATATTCGTTTTGGATTTGTTCTAAGTTTGTAACCCGATAGGTTCACATAACGTTGGCAGTGGACCTAAAATCCCAATTTAGGCCTACAATTCATAATTGACCTCTAGCAAGATATTATGACTACCCAAGTTATGTGAAAGCCGATAATCTGACATACCTTAATTTACAGTGTATATTGTAGTCTCTTTGTCACACAATATCTTGATTGAATATAAGGCATAGTTTCTGTCATCTTTATACAATTCAATTATTTTATTTCTTGATTCCAAGTAGACTGAGAATGATAACTCTTTATCAATTCACTTTAGCATGACCATGCATTTTCCTTAGTCTATCTTATCAAGGGGCCCATAAATATCTTACCCAAATTAAATGAGGAACAAATTCATTCTTAATCAGTAACATTCCTCACATAACTCATTTCATATTCAATAACATTCTATTCCATCATCCTATTAAAGACAATGTTAGAATGTGTCAAAATATAAAATAGTTATGTAGAATTTCATGGTGATTTTAAGGTCGAAGGACTAAAACAATATTACTGTGATAAGAAATACTTATGAAAATTATTTAATGTAGTATTCTCATAGTAGGTCAATCCAGTAAATGATTTCTCAAACAAGTACCTATGAGTTAACTTATATTCATGATTAGTAAAACATAATCATCAGTCAACACCATACTAGCCTTAATTCATTATTAATTATTCTATAATAAATAAATGGCTATGGATAATCTGAATAGAACTCATATTTAATCTAAGGGTTTTACTATCAAGTCACATACTTGATTACCTTAGAAAGAATTAACTATTCATTTAATTATCATAAAAAGGAAATGATAATGGAAATGCCTCTTAATTAATAAAATGATAAAGTCAAAACATAGTTATAAATGATTGACCTAGTGCATATCACTAATAGATTCAACAATTTTTCAAACACAATGGCTATAAATTTGCCCCTCATGAGCCAGCCACTCTCATCACCATCGTGAGCAGCGTTGCAGCTGTAAGAAGTCCAAATTGATTAAAAATTCAATAAGAGACATTGGAGACATAATCAATGCCTTTACAAACTAAAATTTGAGTGGCTTATCTATATAAACAACCCTTAGAGTTCAATTGAAGGTTTAAGACACTTGATTATTCAAATTCTCTTAAAAACATTCAATTAAGCTCTCAAATTCTCTCTTAAATAATTTTCATATTTGTATAACTCTTGTGAGAGTTGGTGAGTGTTAGAATAGATATTCTTGTTCTTTTAATTTCTAGGATCGAGGAAACGGGAGGTGAAATTCTATTCTAAAGGAATTTGTTTAAGTGTTTAGCCATTAAAACACTTGGGAATTGGTTTTAGAGTAATACAAGAAACTCTTGTTTGTAAGGTTGTAAGAGTGAGCCTTAAACTCTTATATAATCTCAATCTTGTGAATAAGATTGTGGGTAATTGAAAATCCTAAATTGGGGATAAGTTAGGTGGAGACGTAGAATTGTTGTTGAATTCGAACTCCTTAAATCGTTGTGTTCATCATTCTTCTTTCTCAATATTCTTTCAATTCTTGTTTATTTGTTTTTAAGTTCTGATTTTTTATTAAATTGTCTTATTCATCCCCCCTCTAAGGCATTTTCAAGATGATTGGAGCTTGTCACTTTTTCCAATAGTTTGATCCCCCTATTTGTAATCACGCTCGCAATGTCATCAATAGTTTACTGCGAAGGATAGAGAGGAATGAAAGGGAAAGTAGGATGAAAAGAACACAAAGTTGGTGGAAGAGTGTGAAGCTTATTTGTATTCTGGTTTTTTTTTTTTTTTTTGTGGGTAAGCTATGTGGTTAGGTTGATGTAGGAGGTCATTGGTAGTTGGGATTTTATGGACAAAATGGGATGGTATGCAGTATATATTTAGCTAAAGGATTAGTCTTTATCTATGTAACAACACAATGATGTAATTTATGTATGTAATGAAGGTGATGTGTAGCTAAATCTTCAGCTTCAAATTATTTTGTTGTTTTTCGAAAATGGACCACTCTTTTTGCAGCAATATAAAATGACTAAGCAATATACAAATGAACATTTCCAGGAAGAAGTGCAGTGCATTGAATATAGAGAAAAAATTCACTTGGAATAAACAAATAGTGAATATAAAAACAAGATGCTTGTAATGGTTATTTCTAAAATCTCTACATAAATCTTAAAAAAAGTTGACAGCCCTAAAACCCATATACTTTAGAAGAGACTAAATTTAACATATCACACCAAAAAAGTATTCACATGCCTATCCAATAGGAAAAGTCTAAAGATTCCCTCTAGACCACATACATAATGTGTCGAAAGACTTTAACAAATAGGCAGCCCTACAAAAAATTAAAATATAATCGACCACTTAGGCAGTTGGTTCTAACAATAAAGAGGCATACAAAAAAAAGAGTAGTCAATGCTATATGTTCCCAAATGTCTTCCCGTATCTACCACTTCTTATATCTCTTCAATTTCTAGGGGCCACCCAAACTTACTTCTTGGTTTTCTTTCTTTTATTCTCTGCTGCTTTGCTTGCTTCCTTAGATTTCCCTTTTTTTTCAACTCCCTTCTGTTTCCCTTTTTCATCATCGGTTGCCTTGCCCAACAACTTTTTATGCCTTGCACTTAGTTGAGAATGAGATCCAATCTTCCCTACATTCATAGATGGAGTCACAATAACAGGAACTTCACTGCTTGTTTTCATCTTCTTGGAGGCGTGAGGTAAAGCATTTTAATCTATTTGTCCATCCTTGTCATGTGTTTGTCCCTCATTTTCGTGTCCTACATCAAATGTTAGATTAAAGATGTGAAAAAAGTGAGCATAAACATCTATGTTTAGATCTGAAATTTCTTTAATAATCATTATTTTCATGCCATCATATTGAGTAAAAAATACAAACCTGGGATAGATCTTCTTGAGTTAACTCAGCATGTTCTTCATGATTTGTAATGTCTACATCGGCCAAATTTAATGGCATAAATATATTGGTTGGATTTTCTTTAGGAGTTCTGCTAGTACCCTGGTCAGAAAATAAAGAACAAATCTACTTTTAGCACCAAATTTAGCTTTAAAATAATCAACTAAATAGTCACTTACATCAGCTATCCATTGGACTATGTATAAAGTTGATTCAGCTCCTTGTCCACTTCAGTTTCCCAAGCTTAAATTTCATTCAACCTGCTAAAAAAAATTAGTGGCTGACCTAAAAAATATAAAATAAAAATAGCACCAAGAGTCATTCACACTTACAGACTGTTCTTGATTGTTGCTTTGGGAAGTTGCTTCCTTTTATGTTCCATGGAACCTTTTATTATGACCTTGCATTCCAAAAATGCCATAATAAATAATTCCACCTTTCCTGCTAACTTTACCATTCTTAATCCTATTATTAAGCTCTTCATCTTCTTTCTTTCTCATGAATTTTCTTCACCTTTGTGGTGGTTTAAAAGTGCCAGCAAGTTGTATAGGAGGTGCAATGTCCTAAGGCTAAAGCTCTCGGCCTTTAATTGGATTAATGATATGGCTATATATTTGTAAGAAGGTAGACACCTTATAGCATTCATGCAGGTAGCTCTCAGGGTTTTCATTGTTATACCATAAGGTAGACACAGCATGGGCACAGGGGATCCTTGTTAAGTCCCATCTTCTACAACTACATGTTTTCTCCTTCTTATCTATAACAAATTGACATCTTGGACTAACCACTGGGTATTTATCCCCTTCGGACCACTCAGTAATGTAAAAATGAGATGCTTCCTTAGCCTTTTCTAACTTCTCATAAAAAATGCCTTCTTTATCCATTAATTTTTTTCATTGCATCTCTCTTCTTGTGTATCCTCTTTATTAGTTTAGTCTTAATAATCTCATTCATTGTTACAATGCCTTTGAACCGGGCTTGTAAAATGAAACTATTGAAGCATTCACACAAATTGTTCAACACCATATCACATTTATAATCAGGTCTGAATTGAGGCCCTATGCAGTTGTGGGGTGGTATGCTATTTAAGTAGTCATGTCCACCTTTACATTTTTCAACTAAATTTTCCATGAGTCTTTGAAATAGTGAAACATAGCTAGCTTTACCAGCCCCAAAAACTAGTTTTTTATACCCTTTCCCTATAAATCTTGTCCTAAAATTTATGTGAATATGCCTAATTCAAAATCTATGTTCTGTATTAGGAAACAACTCTTCTATTGCAGGAATCAATCCCTAAAAAACACCAAATTTTATATAAACTAGTACATAAATTAAAAATTAAAACATGTAAACTAAACTAATATAAAATAAAATGAAATAATTACATCAAATACCTTTTTTCTATCACTCATGAAGCACCATTGATGCTTGTTAATGATCTCAATGTCATCTGCTAGTTATTTCCAATTTTCTTTATTCTCCTTTTGTATAATAGCCCAAGCTATTGGATAAATGTAATCATTTGCATCAATTCCAATAGCCATTAGCAACTCACCACCAAACACATTTTTAGCCATGTTCCATCAATTGAATTAAGAGGCCTATAACCTGCTTTGAAACCATTCTTCAATGTTGTGAAATAGACAAACATACTCTTGAACTTGCCTTCATCTAATTCAAAATTAATTGAAGAACCAGGATTTGTGTTTAATAACTCTAACTTGTAATCATGAAGATGCGCATACTATTCTCTCTTATCTCCATCAAGCAACTTTAAATCAATATTTTTGCTCTCTAAGCCTTCAATCTAGAAACTTCAACTTCATGATCACCTTTCATAACTGTTATAATCCCCTATAAAGCCCATGTAGGATCAGCTATGAATCTCTTTAAATAATTCTCAGCTATAAACTTCGAATTCACATGCCTAATATCATGTTCTCTTGTGCAATTGTGCTGTAAATTTGCTAATTTTATTTGCATAGTATTCTTATCACTAACCATTGGGTATGCCCATATGAAGAAGGGACATCCTCTCTTGCATAAAGCTTTACACTTTTGTTTATTGTTTGGCTTGAAAATCCCCTCTTGCCTTTTTTTAATTGTTGTAGCCTTCATAGCCTCTTTAAATTGCTTAAACAACCTAAATTTCAGTCCTATCTTCAAAACAAGGTTAGCCATATCCCTCTCTTCATTAAATTCTGAGACCTTAGGAACATTCTTGGACTTCATCAGTTGATGAACATGAGGCCATGTCAACTAAATTGGCATACACAGTCTCATGAGAATTTGAGTCTATAGGATTACTACCATCCCTCATATCCCTATGCATATCCCTTTCCAACCCTTTATCTACGTACTTCTCAAATAGCACATCATCACCATCATCCTCACCTTCTTCATTTAAAACATAGTCTGAATCCACAAATTCACTCTCTTCTGTTTCTAAAGATGTGTCCTTATCAGTAGCATTTTGCACTACACCCCCTTGTTGTTCGGCTTTGACATCCATCTTAGCTTCAACATTGTCTTCATTTTCATTACCATATTCACTACAGACATTATGTATCCCTTTCTTAGCATATACATGTATAATTTTGCTTTCATCCACAAATGTAGACATTTCCACAGCATCAAAGTCATTTTCTAACTTCCTCAACTCATTACTGTAATTTTTCTTCAGGTGCTTCCAAAAAAGCTCCTTCCCAATAATACTAGAACCCATCTCCTTGGCCATTGACTCTATTTCAAGTTTGGAGATCTTATTAGAGCTATAATAGTCAATGTGCCCAGCCACATTAACTATAAAACCCCTAGTAGGATACACATCAACTTTAAGCCAAATAAGGCTGAAATATTCATCAAATGCCACTACATTTAAAAGTACAAATTATTAGTAAACACTCATCTATAAACCAATTAACCAATTTCATATTTTCATCTCTAAACGCTATTTTCACTTTTAGCTTTCACATATCTTGCTGTAAAGAGAAAATGCAAAAAACCCTTTTTAAAATTTAGAAAATTAAATAACAAAGTATTCATGTAATGTAATATTGATAAGTGTATAAAATAGTAGATTTTAAGCACTAAATTGTTATGTTTTATATGTTGTTTATTTTATTCTTGAATGTTGGTGTTTTTTCTTAAATTCAATGAAACTTATGTTTTTAAAGGTTTTTATTATTTTTGTTAAATTTTTTGTTATTTTTAGTTTAATTTTGGTGTTTTGGTGTTCATTGGTTAGGTGTGCCCAAGTTTTGATTAATGCAAGTGGAATTTATGTTGGAACTTGAAGAGCAAAGCTCAAAATCTCCATGAATTAAAGATGTAAAGGCATGCACAGTCATGCACATGGGAGTGCATGGCCACTCCTGAGCCTGAACATTTCACTTCACAGACAGACAGTGATGCACAATCGTGCATCAAAATCTACATAGCCATGCACCAAATGCATAGTTGTGCATATGGTTGTGGATGGCCAATCCAAGCTTGATAATTTTTGAAGCAGCAGTGATGCACAGCCGTGCATATGGAAGTGCACAGCCATGTGCACTTCGGTAGAAATCCATTTTGGAAGTGCACAGCCATGTGCACTTCAGTAGAAATCAATTTTGGAAGTGCACAGCCGTTATTTAAGAACTATTATAAATAGCCCTTGTTTGCCTCTTTTACAGAGGTTGGCTGGTCTAAATTTTAGTTGGTCTAAATTTTCTTTTGCAATAGAACAATTCTATATTTCATTTTGCTTTGGATTATTACTCAAGCATTATCAAGGCTAGAAGATTGAAGAACATTTTGCAATCACATTCAAAAGAATAAAAAGGGGCTTTGTCTTCCTAATTATTCTTAGTACTTTATTTAATAATACATCATGGTTATGTTTGCATTTCTTAATTCTTCTTCTTCTTCTTTCTTTTTAATTACTTTGAGTAACTAAAAAATTAGTGGCGATTTTTTAGACCTGGCTCAAGAATGGACTTAATTGGTTAAATTCCTTATCATTATACATGTAATACATGATTATTATTGAATATAATGCTTTCCTAGGCCTGATCACCTTAGGGATTGAATTAGACAATTGGGTGAGATCAAGAGAAATCCTTGTTGAGAATAAAATAGTAATCTGTTAATTAATCAAAATAGGTTGAGAAATGGTTTGATTGATTAGTATCTTTTGTAAGGCTTTACTTAATTATCAAAAATAATTAATTGCTTGAGTAGCAAGAGCTAATCACTTGGGTAGTTATTTTGATTGATAGAATTATGCAAGTGCCTGAGAGATGCCTAAGGAATGGAATAAATACATAAGTGATAGAGAGGTTAACATGACAATTTTTATAAAATTGAGCCGGGGATAAAAACCTAACATTTTTTTTATATTGATAAAATTTCTTTCAGTTAAATTTTATTTCAGCTATACATTTCTTTGATTTTCTAGCTTAATTATCTTTAATTTTTTTTCAGCTATACATTTCTTTGATTTTCTAGACAAATAAATACAAAAAGTAATCCAATACTTAACATCTACTCCTTCTGGGATCGATAATCTTTTACTACTTGGACGACTCTGTGCGCTTCCAGATTGACACCAGCAAATTTTTGGTGCCGTTGTTGGGGAGTGATAAGTTGATATTGTGATAAAATTTGTGTTGTTAGATTTAGAAATTTTTTTCTCATTTTATTTGCATTAATTGTGTTTTCTTTAAATTCCATTGTCTCTTATAAGCAACTTTGCTAGTGTATGTGCATAACACATACAAGTGCTAGACAAGGTGAATTATTGACATCTCTAGACACTTAAATTTATAGAATTTTTTGCAGGAGATTAAGAAGATAAAGGAACATGATGAACAAAGTTGAAAACATAGTTGGAAATGGAGACACAAATAGGGGAAATAATTAGCAAGATCCACCACCTGCAGCTCCATATGAGAATCAGAATAAACCAAATGCCCAAAGAACTATAAGGGACTTTGTTAGTCCTCACATTTAAGGGGATTAGAACCCTATTGTGAGACCAGCAATTGCAGCCAATAATTTTAAGATCAAGCCAGTAAAAGATACATATGATTCAAAATTCTCAGTTTAATGGCTCACCTCATGAAGATCCTATTAGTCATATGACCATATTTTTAGAGTACTGCTCTACTTTCAGAATGAATGGAGTGCAGCCATATGCTACTAGATTGATATTGTTTCCTTTTTCACTTGCTGATAAAGTAAAAAGATGGTTCACCAATTTGCCATCTAATTCCATCAACACTTAGTAGGAGATGTACATAGTATTTTTCAATAAATACTTTCTCCCTGCTAAAGTGTTGAAGATCATGAATGAGATTAATCTAACAATTAGAGAAAGGATGAAACCTTCTAAGAACTTTAAGATAGATTCAAGTATTTATAGAGATAAAATCCTACACATTTGATACCTACTTGGGACTTAGCTCCATCTCTTTACAAAGGTGTGAATCCAGCAGTTAGGGTCAATATTGATGTTGCAGCAGAAGGGACTATTATGTCCAAGACACCAAAGGATGCTCTAGAACTTTTTAAAGAAATGGTTATTACTCAGAGCTTATGGGCTAATGAAAGAGTTATTCCAAGAAAAAGGGGAGCAATGGATGTGGATGGAATGACTATGTTGAATGCTAAATTGGATGCTTTAACAAAGAGAATAGACAAAATAGGTCCTAATGCAATTTCACCTACACTTATGTCATCTTGTGTGTTTTTTTATGGTCTACATCCTATAATAGAATGTCAGTAAATGCAAGATTATTCCATGGAGAAATTGAATTATGTGGGAAATTTTAACAAAAATCCTAATTGGAGGAGCCACCCAAATTTTTCATGGAGCAATCAAGGCAACAATCAGTGAAGATCTCAGGGACCACCGGGTTTTACAGGAAATAAATGTCAACATCATCAAAGGGAATCTCCACTTCAACAAGAAAAAGCTTCTTCTTCTTTAGCAATAGCTTCTTTAGAAGGTAAAACGGATAAGTTTATGGATATGATGCTAACTAAAATGAATCAACGGGATGAAGCTACCAAAAGATTGGAAGGAAGCTTTGAGCAGTTGTATCAAGATACTCAAATAATGTTTAGGAACCTTTCTTCTTCCATTTATAATTTGGAAGTGCAAATGGGTCAGTTAGCAAATTATCTCTATCTTCAAGGAATCAAGGAGCACTACCTAGCAACACTAAAAAGAAACCTAAGGAATAAGTGAAGGATATTACTTTAAGGAGGGCTATAGAATTGCAACCACCCAAGTAGAGTGCATC
Source organism: Mallotus repandus (assembly GCA_949671775.1). Classification (NCBI taxonomy): domain Eukaryota; kingdom Viridiplantae; phylum Streptophyta; class Magnoliopsida; order Malpighiales; family Euphorbiaceae; genus Mallotus; species Mallotus repandus. The sequence continues at coordinate 14,943 of CATIWM010307097.1, forward strand.
TACACCTACTTAAGAGGCTAAGGAAGTAGAAAAAGAGCAAGAACATGTTGAAGAACAAGTTTAGGAGACAGAAACAAAGTAAGATAATAGGAAAAAGAGGGAGTCTTCTACACCTCTAAAACCATATGAACCACCAGTTCCATTTCCTCAGAGGCTTAAGAAGCAAGAACATGATCAATAGTTTGCAAAGTTCTTAGAGATGTTTAGAAAATTGCATATTAATATACTCTTGGTAGAAGCAATAGCTCAAATGCCCATATATGCTAAATTTCTAAAGGAACTTATCTCTAGTAAGAAAAAATGCAAGAGTTTTAAGCCATTACCCTTAATAAAGAGTGTAGTACTATCATCTCAAGCAAAATTCCTTTAAAAAGAAGACATCCAGGGAGTCTTACTATACCTTATTATGTTGGAAATTTAAATTTTCAAAAGGCTCTTTGTGTTTTAGATGCTTCTATTAATTTAATGCCTTTATCAATGTACAAAAGACTTGGTTTAGGTGAAGCAAGAACTATAAACATATGCTTGTAGCTTGTAGACAGGACGATTAAGAAACCTGAAGGATTGTGGAGGACATACTAGTAAAAGCAAGGAAATTCATTTTTCCAGTTGATTTTGTAGTACTTGACTTTAAGGAAGATGAAGATGCACCCTTGATTTTGGGAATGCCTTTCATGTACACTGCCACAACAATCATTGATGTCTTTGAAGGTACTCTCTCACATTAAGAGTAGGGGAAGAAAGTTCCAAGTTTGATGTTTTCTAAAGTATGAAACACCCACCTGAATTTGATAATTGTATGCGAATTGATGTGGTTGATGATATTGTGAATGAAGTCCAACAAGGGAGGTTGGTAAAATCTTATGAATTGGAAGAATTAAAGAAATGTTTACAGGTATAGAATTTTGAGGAAGAGACTTTTAAGTACTCTTCTCTAATGCATAGAATAGAACTGCTTCCAAACACAAAACTTATCCCTCCTTCTATTGAGAAACCACCTCAATTAGAACTGAAGCCATGACCACCTCATTTAAGATACACTTATTTGGGCGAGAACCAAAACTTACCTTTCATTATTTCATCCAAACTTAGTGAGGAATAGGAGAGTGTTCTAGTTCAGCTATTGAGAAAGAGAGTGCAAGCTCTGGGGTGGTAAATTTCAGACATTAAGGGTATAATTCCTTCATATTGTATGCATAAAATACTTATGGAGGAAGGGCATAAAACTACTATTAAGAGACGAAGAAGATTAAACCCGAACATGCAGGAGGTAGTTAAGAAAGAAGTGCTTAAGTTATTAGATGCAAGTATCATATATCCTATCTCAGATAGTTCTTGGGTTAGCCCCATTCAATGTGTACCAAAGGAAGGGGGCATGACAATAGTTGAAAATAAGGGGCTAGATTTGATTCCTACTAGGGTTGTTAGTGTTGGAGAGTTTTTATAGACTTTAGGAAACTCAATGCAGTCACTAGGAAAGATTACTATCCACTTCCATTTATTGATCAAATGTTAGAGAGGATTTTAAGCCATGCATTTTATTATTTCTTATATGGTTATTCATGGTACAACCAAATAGCTATAGGTCTAGAGGATCAAGAGAAAGCAACATTTACTTGTCCTAATGGTACATTATCTTATAGGAGGATGTCCTTTTATTTGTGCTATGCACTGGCCACATTCCAAATATGCATGATGGCCATTTTTGCATACATGGTTGAAAAAATCATGGAAGTTTTTATGGATGATTTTTCAATGTATGGTAATTCTTTTGAGAAATGTTTAATAAATCTTGATAGAGTCCTTGCTAGGTATGAATAAATCAATTTAGTTTTGAATTGGGAAAAATGTCACTTTATAGTGGAAGAAGGTATTGTGCTTGGGCACAAGATCTCAAGCAAAGGCATGGAGGTAAACAAAGCTAAAGTTGACATTATTAAGAAGCTGCAATACCCAACCCATGTTACAGGAGTAAGAAGTTTCTTGGGTCATGCAAGATTCTATAGGTGCTTTATAAAGAATTTTTCAAAAATCTCTAAACCACTTTGTCAATTGCTTGAGAAAGATGCACCTTTTGATTTCACTGTTGCTTATAAAATTTCTTTTGACAAGTTGAAAATGGCACTTGTATCAGCACCACTTGTTGTAGCACCAGATTGAAATTTACCATTTGAACTCATATGTGATGCTAGCGATCAAGCCATTGGAGCAATGTTAGGACAATGAAAGGATAAAAAGCTTCATATGATCTATTATGCAAGTAGAACATTGTCTGAATCTCAAATAAATTATGCCATTACTAAAAAGGAGATGCTAGCAATGATTTTTGCTTTTGATAAATTTAGATCATATTTACTTGGTTCAAAAGTGTTGGCTTTTATAGATCATACTGCTTTAAAATATTTGCTTACGAAGAAGGACGCAAAGGCTAAGTTGATAAGATTGTTGCTTTTATTACAAGAATTTGATATCAAAATAAGAAATAAAAAAGACACAAAAAATGTAGTAGCATACCATTTTCAAGATTGGAATCTGAAGAGAGCAAAAGAGTAGGAGACGAGGAAATCAAAGATACGTTCCCAGATGAGTTACTCTTTACTCTTCAAATTTTTTATATATCATGGTTTACTAATGTTGCCAATTTTATTTCTAGTGGTAAAATACCCTCAAAATTTTCTGCTCAACAAAAGAAAAAACTGATTCACGATTCTAGGGGGTATATATGGGATGATCCTTTTCTTTGAAAGATGTATAGGAATGGCATTATTAGGAGATATGTACCTAATGAATAAATCCATTCAAATCTTCATTATTGCCATGGTTTAAACTATGTGTGTAGACGGCAGACTTTAGCGCGTGTCCAAGAATATTGCAACCGCGACACTGATTGAGCTCAGGGCTCCAAGGAGCACACTACTATATCACAAAGACATAGCATGGAGATGAGGAGTCTCCACCCAGGGTAATAACTGGGACAAATCGAAGGTGGTGATAACTCCATTCTGTAAAAGAAAGTTAGCACCACAGCCAAGAAATTCTGGGAATAGAATACCAACTTCTTTTAGTCTCATGTTCTTTAAAATTATTTTATAAATTACTATCTTATTCTCTAGTTAAATGCAATTTCATATTAAACCCAATTTTAGCATACATCTAACTCCAAGGCAACTAATCATGAAAGAGCACATAAAAAATGCATTCACAAAGCGCAACGATCCCTCAATTAGTCTAATCTACATTGATTTTAATTAAAGTGGACTATATCTTTATTTTACTTACAAGTGAAATGGAAACTAAAGTTGGGCCTACATTTTAATTAAATTAGTGAGCTGAAATCTATAAATTTTAATTCTAAAGCAAATGAGCTTAAGTCTATTAAATTTTTAAAAGAAGAATGGAAAAGATTAGCGGGCCTAATTCTAATTAATTTTAATTTAATAAAGTGATCCTAAGTCTATTTATTTTAATAGGAAATGCTTTAATGGGTTGAACTAATTCTAAATAAATTTTAATTAAACCAAAAATGGGCCTAAGTCTATTTAACTTAAATGAGCCTGAATTGATTTTAAGTTAATTAAAACTTAAACTCAATTTTAAAGCCTATTGTTCACGAGTTTAACCAAAGCATGGTTTTGGGGCGCAAAACAAATAAAAAAACCAACAAGCCCAAATAATAAAAATAAAGCAAATAACAAATAAAACATACATACTCTGATTTCTAACCCTAATTCAATTTACATGCAACCCAAATTAATCTAAAGCTACCATTAATTTTAATTAGGTTTTTACCAAGTGAACCTAATTTATTAATTGATTTTAAAGTGCAGAAAAGTAAATATTTACTATTTTTCCTCTATTGGAGTTATTACAATAATCTACTGAAAATAAAAACTAAAATTAATTACAACCACAAAAAGCCAAATAAATAAAAATAAAAAAAATAAAAAACACAAAATCAATATAAAAATAAAATATAAAATACGCAGAAACCCTAAAAACTACGTTCAAATACAAAATTTAATCCATGGCATTTCTTGGATTTTCATGAGTTCTCCTTAGTTCAATCACGTGTTCATCATCACAGAAACATGAAACACAAAGAATTAAAAAAGATTATAATGAATTAAAATAATAATCAAAGAAAAATAAATAAAATAATGAAATAAAATTAAAAGTAAAATAAAGAAATAAACAATATCAAAGAAATAAACAAAAATAAACCAATAACAAAATAAAACGAACAAAATAAAAAAAACCAAAAGAATAAAAAACAAATAAAATAAAATCAACAAAGATTAGTAATTAAACAAAATAAAATATAAAATCAAATCAAATAAAAGAATCAAACAAAATAAAATAGAAAGAGGTAGAAGAAGATGATTCGATGGATGAAGTATTGATTCCTCTCAGAAGGTGATCACCATTGATGGAAGCCTGTGGCTGGCTTTTTTGTATCGTCTATGAATTTTTAGATTTTATTTTTTATCTGATTTATGGCCAGGAACTAAAGAAAAGTACATGAAAAATAAAACAAAGAACACTGTATTTTGGCTCGCGACTAAAAATCAAAAGGAGCAAAGAAAAAAATAAAACCCTAGAAGCTTCCTTTCACGAAACAAGTATTTTTTTTTTATTTATAAAGGAAAACAAGAAAATAAAATAAATGTAAAAAAAATATCATTCTTTATCTGATAATTATCTATTTGATAAGGTGATTTAATAAAAATTATCAAATTAAAATAACTGAATAAGATTAAAAAAATCTAATTTACGTCAAAATAGTCAACTTGCGATTGCAAATTAATAACTTGCAAATTGCCACTGTACAGTCATTCCTAGCCCATATGGCCAATTAGGCCATGCTCGGCCCATTAGGCCATTTATGGCCTGCTTGGCCACTTTCTTTTTTGTTTCTTTATTTGAATTCACTTTGATTTAGGCCATACGTGGCCCATTGTCTTTTTATAATTTCTTAAACTTTTTTTCCTTTTTTTAATTTTCTTTGTGAAATTTCTTGAAAATTTGTATAAAAAAAAAAAGAAATAACTAAAATAAATAAATAAAATCTAAAAATAGGTCCTAAAAATAATTTACAATTTAGTTCAAAACTAATAAATCTAATTTTGCAGTCAATTTTCATCATTGGGTCCTCTATCGTATCCAAACTCAAATCATCCAGAAATTAAGTGCTTAGAGTTGCCCCCCTTTGTCGCGGTTTGCTTGACAAATTGCAACAAAGCAAATAAGCACACAATTTCCGAAAAGAGTTAGGATACTTAATTGTCTGTTTTGAGGTTTTTACCCATGATTGACTGTAAAATTTTTATGAGTGCTTTATGCTGCTATGCAACATTAAGTAGCATGTTATAGCTACTATGTAGCTTTAACAAATTACACTATAATCCCTGTGGGATGTCTAGTGAAAGGTGTTTAATAAATTTTGCTATGTTCGCCATGTGGGACATTTAGTGAAATGATTGATGAACTTCACTATATTTTCTGCGAGACGTCTAGCGAAGTGATGAATTTCACCATATTCCCTGTGGAATGTCTAGCAAAGTGATTGATGCATTTCACTATATTCCCTATGGAACATCTAGCAAAGTGATGCTATAACTATAGTGTAGTGCCTAGCTAATTGCACTATAGTTCCTGCGAAACATCTAGTGAACTGTAATTTGAAAGTTTTGCTATTTTTCCTGTGGAAAGTCTAGCGAAGTGATTTGAAAGTGTGTTATAGGCCCTATGGAGCCTCTAGCAATTTGGTGCTATAACTACTGTGTAGTGTCTAGCAAATTGCACTATAGTTCCTGTGGAATGTCTAGAGAAGTGTGATTTGAAAAAATTAGCTATATTCCCTGTGGGACATCTAGCTGTGTGATAAATTTGTTATATTCTTTGTGGGACAACTAGTGAAGTGATTTAAAGAAATTAGCTATATTCCCTGTAGGATGTCTAGCTATATAATAAATTTTGTTATATTTCCTGTGGGATGTCTAGCGAAGTGATTTAAAGAAATTAGTTATATTCCCTATAGGATGTTTAGCTAAGTGATAAATTTTGCTATATTCCCTATGGGACATCTAGCGAAGTGATTTGAAGAAATTAGCCATATTCCCTGTGGGACGTCTAGCTAAGTGATTGAAAAATTTTGCTATATTCCTTGTGGGACGTCTAGCGAAGTAATTGATAAATTTTGCTATATTCCCTTTGGGATGTCTATCGAAGTGATTGATGAATTTTGCTATATTCCCTGTGGGATGTTTAGCGAGTTGTGTTTGGTAAATTTTGCTATATTCCCTGTGGGACAATTAATGAAAAATAATTTTGAAAATGTACTATAACTGTCAGGCAAAATGTGCCATAACCTATGTGTGGCGTTAAGCAAGATGTCCTATGACGTCAAGCAAAATGTGCTATATGACCAAAATGTCGTGCTAGGCAAAATGTGCCTTATGACCAATATATATGGCATCAATCAAAATGTGCTATATAACCAAAATATGATATTAGGAAAAATGTGCCATGATATCAAGCAAAATGTGCTATATTGCATCAGGCAATATGTGCCATGTGACTGCATTAAGCAAAATGTGCTATATTGCATCAGGCAATATGTGCCATGTGACTGCATTAAGCAAAATGTGCTATATGACCAATATATGGTGACAAGCAAAATGTGCTATTAAGCAAAATATGCTATAGCATCACAATATGGTGCTAGATAACATGTGTTGTGCGACCAATATATAGTGACAGGCGCAATGTGCCATGAAGCAAAATGTGCTATAGTTATCGTACAATGCCAAGCAAAAAGTATTATGTAGAATTGTTGTAAAGCAAAATATATTTTTTAAAGGAAATACCATATAGCCGCTTATGGGTTTAAGTGAATGTATGATGCCATTCTTGAAACACACATTATAAGTGCAATTCTAGGATTCATGCAAAAGTGGTTGTGATGCACGCTTAGGGTTCACGCAAGGATGACCCTAAAAATGCCTAAGAATGAAACACGGTCATGATAGTGATATGCAAGCAAACACATGTAATGTACTTTATATGAAATCAGGTGCATGGAAATGCAATGTTGCAATTTTGACCATGTTTTACCTATGTTGGATCTATCTTATTCTGAATTTGCAATTCCTTGAGTATTTGTCAAGGTGTTTGTCACGCAAGTGATATTCTGATGAGTGATTGACATTTGATATCTTGCCCATTCTTATTATTGTGTTGGTTCTTTTCTCCTTCTTCATTGTGCTCTTTTATTTTCCCTTTATAATTTGTGGGAGTAGGTTTTCCTTTTGTTGAAGCCCTAGGTGATGTTCCAGATGAGGCTCCCCGATGAGGCTTTGAAGATGAATGATGAGTCTAAGGAGCCTGAGACTCTTGTCCAATCCCTTGAGGTTGCCAGGATGATGCTTTTGCAAATACCTCTATCGATGATATTCCCTTGTTGGATTGATCCATAATTTTCTAGGCTACTCCATTCCAAAGTCTGGTTGAACATTAGGTTCACATTGATAGCTTCACTCTTTCTAGTTTTACTCCTTCAGATGCTTTATATATGAATACTCTGGCTACTTTCCTACACTTTTACAATACTAATTTTGAATGTTAGTAGTAGAATATTTATACAATCTTATTTGTGCTCTAAGACTTTTATTATGCTAAGCAAGTGTATGCTTGCAATGTATGATATACAAGATCCTAATAGGTCCTTTGTCTGAAGTAGAGTTATACACGCAGCTCGGAGTGTGAGCATAAGGTACTTCATCAACAACTTGTAGATTTTAGCTTTGGATGCTTTAATATTAATACTTCAAGTGCTAGAGCTTCTCCCACAGCTCATCGAACAGATGATTAAGATAACAGGTGGAGTCCATGGCTTGACACTAGAGCTCATGATTAGCTATTGAACTTCCTTTTTTTCTATTGCTCTTGTTGTTTACTTCTTTTTGCCCCCATAATTCTTTTGCTGATTCTCATACTTAAGTGTTCTATTCTTAGTCTTTGAATGCAGATTTACTGTTTTGTTCTAAATTGCCCTCAAAGCTACATATTGCCCCCCCCCCCCCCCCCAATCTCTGATAGAGATTATGACATTAAGATCATCAATTTTCTTAAGGAATAGAGCCAATCTCATGCCTCTTATTATGACTAAATTCATCAATGCTTTTCTAGCATTCTTTTTTTTCTTCCCGTGTGTAACCAAAATCTTATCTTCTTTTTTTCCTTTCTTTTTTCTTTTCTTTTTTCTTTTCTCTTTTCTCTTTTC
>CATIWM010307101.1:0-18813 GCA_949671775.1 Mallotus repandus
TCAATTTAGTCCCTAACTTACTCATGTAAACAAGTCAACTAGATTCAATTCATGAAAAATACACATAGTCAAATGGAATAGTCTAAGATGCATATGTTCATATAATATTAATTATGGATGAAAATGGGGATGTTACAAGTATAGTTTGGAATAGGAGCAAGAGAAGATGGTGGTGGTGGTGTTGATTTGTGGCGAATGGGGGTGGTGTTGAAGGAGAGGATGGAAGGGCATGAAGTTTTAAGGAGTTAAATGATATTTTTCTTATAAGCAAATTTACAATTTAGCCACCGAACTATTAGATTTATGTATATCAGTCCAAATCAATAAATCAATTAAGGGTAATTTTGGAATTTTTTAATTATTGACACTTTTGACCAAAACCCTAACGGAAAAACTGACGGAAAATTGAACAAAACCCTAACGGAAGGGGCAAATAGATATCAGGGTTAAACCTTAAGGGTTTTTAATTGACTTTTATAAATGCAGGGACGAGCTAATTATTTTGACCAAACCTCAAGGGGCTGATAGTAAATTACCCTAATTTTTTTGCTATGTTTGTTGGGTATATGTTATTTTAGTTTAATCCCTCTTTGTTTATTTTCAGAGGTTTCAACACATGCAATTTCGAGTTTGGTGAGTCTTTCATAGAATTGTAGAGAAGTTAAAAAGAACGATAAAAGTGTGCCAAATCTAGTGCAGTTGCTTGATCTAAGTGCATAAAACACTGCAAAGAAGTATGTTGTGTCGTGCCTAACATCCCTTTCTTCAAGCAATAAATGCAAAAAGCTGATGATTTCTTACGAAGGAATTGGGTATCTCAAGAAGCTTACTGAGATGGACATCCCAAGGGCTAAGAAGCTGTTCGAGCACTTGGAAAGAGGGAAATTAAGAAGTTTGTTCAGCAGGAAATAGAGAAGTTGCTGTAAACTTTACTTTTGTATGATAAAGTTTTTATTTTTTCTTGATATAATGTGTGTTTCATATTCTGTATAAAACAAGGTAGTCAATGAAAAAATAGAGCACTCCAAGTTATTGTGCTAATGTATGCAATCAGAGTTATATTTATATAAATATATAAGATTGTGCCATGTGTGTCTTCTTTCATGTATCTCACCTCATTTCGACTCAACAAAATCAATTGGCTTGCATCTACTCACTTTAGATTAGCAAATTATGTTTTCTTGGAGGGTGATAGTTTACCAATCCATTATAATCTGTTAGTAGTTTACAAATTATGTTTTCTTAGACTTTCAACTTCTTTTTTCCCCAATTTTAGTGAATTTAATTTAATGAGAATTAGTTGCTTTTATTGAAGTTGTGCTTTTAAATACATCAAACAGACAATTTGTTTTAACTTAATAAATTATGACTGATTATATTTTTTCCTTTTATTATTTGTTGGTCAAAATTTTTATGCAGGTTCATGAATTTTGAACCTAAATTCAGGTTTTTAGTTTTTTGTTTGGTCTTTGAATTTTTGACTTTTTTTTCAAAAAGAAAAGAGCCCGAAACTTGACTTTAACTATCTGCTCTCTGGGTGTAGTCCATGTACATGGCTGGCTCTTTTAATGTATAAGTAACATGCTCTTTATTAAGTTTTTTTCCTTTTCATTAGAATTTTTGTTTATGTAATAACTTATTTTATTTTTATGATGCTGAATAAAGTAGCTTCTTACCTGTTTCTTCAAGTTGTTGTTTATTTGTATTAGCAAAGATTTTTTTCCCTGTAAATCGCACAATAACCGAATATCTCTTGCATTTGGGCAAAATTGGTTGATGTGATTAAGAGAGAAATCACCCAAATGAATGGAGTAAAAAAAAAATTGTTCAAGAGCAATTTTCAATTGAATCCTTCTCCTTTTTTAGTGTTTATGTGTTTCTAGATGAATCGCCTTGCAAAAAAAATGCACTGAAGTTTTTTTTTTTTCCAACGACAAATTTGATGCTTTTTTTTGTTTAAATAAATTTTATCTTTAAATTTGACTAATTGCTTTTCTTTATTTATTTTCAGGCTCAATGATTCCAACACAAACGAGCTCTGACCATAAGAATGCAGAATAAATAAATAAAACTTATAATAATTATTATGTATTGTTTGCATTATTTTTTAATAAATTTGAACAATTAACGCTAATGAAATGTCGTCTGTTATCTTTAATACTTAAGTTAATATGTTATATTTTATATTATTTTATTTTATTTTCGTATTAGTATCAATTTTGAAATATTTTGGTAAACTTTCTCGTTTACATTAAACGTAGATAGCAATTAATTAGAGATAATGCTCATGTGGCCTCTGAAACAAAAACTTAATAAATTATAAGCTTCATCAGTTTCGTTATTTTTGTTATTAAGGTACTTTGCTTTTAATCTTATCAATTTCATATTTAAAATGTGCTAAAAATATGACTTCTAATTTTTTATATAAATTTTCGTTATTATTATATATTTTTTAGTTTGAATCATCAATATTTAAAATCTAATAAATTTTAATTAATTCGGTTGATCCTAAAACATAATTATAATAACATAAAAATATTTTAACAATTAAATTAATATGACTATGTGTGTCACAATTTAAAGTGTAAATGCCACTTAGTCGAAAACAACCCTATCAACTCATGCCAATCATTGTTGGTGCTCATCCTCGTACATAGATATATAGTAACCTACATTATACTTATTACTAATTAGTTAAATTGGAATTAATTTAAGGTTGAGTTGTATATTTCTTTTAAAAAAAAGGTTGAGTTGTATGTTTATCACTAATTAATTGTTAATTCTTTTATTATTTGAAAGTTAACATGTCCATGAGAAAGAGTTGCCTTTTATAAAAAGTAGAAAGAATAAAGTTTACTGTTATTAATATATATAGAAGTTGGAATTTAAAACTCTTAGGTAATGATTGGCTTAAGAAATGAAAAAATTGCACTAAAAGTGTGTGGTCAATTTTTACAAAGTGGTATTTAATTGTTTTTTCCAATCAAATGAAAAATAAGTCAGATAAGTGCTTCTCGCAGATCGAAATGTTTCTTGTCGTGGGTCCGTGATAAAGCGGCAAATAAAATTTTTTTGAGGCTCTTGTGGTTTTACAAAAAAATCTGTAAAACTACTTCAAAAAATAAATAGCCCTCCTGACTGTAGGGGTATATTCATCCAAAGAGAAAAAAATCAATAAAAAAATACGGGCTGCTACACATCTGTCAGCACTCTCGGTGGATTTACAAATGGTTAGCAAGATGACTAGGCGAAAGTGAAACACAAATTTGATGACGACTTTCATATCAGCTGCCACATGCCAATAATGTTGATTTTATTTAAATAATCTTATCTTCTTTAAATTAAAAAATAGGTATCCTAATAACCATTGAATTAGTTAACAAAAAGTTATTTTTATTTAATTAAATTTTAAATTTAAATTATAATATATACAGTCATATTAAATAATTATTAAAATTTTTTTATCGTCCTTATAGCTTTTTATCCATCTTTATGTTCTAATAAGTTGGGAGTTATTTTAATAAAACTAGCATTCTTGTGTACGTGGCAAATATAATATGGAGTTTGAGTCAATAATGCAATTTTTCCTTGTACATTTATCATGTATAGCAATCAATACTTGCTTTCATTATATTTATTTAAGGTGACACATCTCCATAAATTTGAATAACAAATTTGATTCTTCTTTTATTTTTTTTATACACCTAAATGATTAGATTAGATAACATAACAATACAATTTTGAATCCTATCATTTTAAATATGCATGTGAACCAACTATGGGATGTAGGATTGTTCCAAAAAAAATAAAAATAAAAACTATGGGATGTCGGTGGGGGTGGGGGGACCTTTGGACTTAGGTATGTATATAATTATATTTGCATGCATGAAATGAAGATTGAAAAATCTTTATTCCTTCTTATCTTTTCCTTAATTTATTTATTTTTGTTTTGTCTTTTGATGGTCCAATTTATCAATAAAGAATAAAGTAAAATATTCACAAAAGAAAAGGAAGAAAACATGCTCACCCATTTTCCACCATTTGGCTGATCTAAAAATGGATGGAGTTGGAGAGAACTATATAGGTATTATAAGTGGCATGATACAGAGGATAGTTTATGAAATTAAATTTTGTTTAATTAAAAAACTAATTATCTCTATTATGTAATTTATAAATTATATAATTTCTTAATAAAAATTATATATAAATATATATATTATACATATTTTATGAAAGTATTATTATATTTTTTTAATTAATAGGAGGTTATATGATTTTAATATTACTATATTCTTTTGATTAATAAAAAATCATATAATTTAGATATCGATAAATTGTATAATGAAAGACAACTCTTCATTTTTAAATTGATGGCGGTAAAATTATATGCCTTAAAATGCTTTTAAAAAATAATTATCACTTTACTATTTTATTATTAACAAAATTATTATATATATATTTTTTATAAATGTGTAATAAAATAACTATATATAAGAAACTTATGTAAACTAAATCAATATTTAATTAGAAAAGTAATTATATTTTTGAAATTCATGAGTAAAACCGTACATTCGCTTCTTTGCTTCTTTCACACTTGGAGTGAAGTTGATGATGACTGATGAGAACTGAGAAGGAAAACAAAATCAAAGAGTCGAGTGGAGATGCTGGGGATCGAACCGTGTACCTCTCGCATGCAAAGCGAGCGCTCTACCATTTGAGCTACATCCCCTGGACGAGGTGCCATGAAACAGCAGAAATACTAGCTTTTTAACTGGTTTTGCGTCTAAAACCCTAACGAATTGTCACTTCGCAGAAGCTAAATCTGTACCCAACGGCACCGTCAGAATGGCAACGCACTCTCTGTGTCGATATTACGGGTAATTCATTTCAATAAATCTAAATTTGTTCCTTTTGTTTTCTTGTGCTGTAATTGCTGGTTGCATTTGTGGCATTTTTAGGATAATTGAAGATTGAAGCATGCAAAAAAAATGGTTGCTTTGGTTATAAAATCATCTGGGTTTGATGGGTTTTGATGTAAAGTTATTAGCTTTTTAATACTTTGTTGGGGATGAATGATTGCTTTGGTTATAAAATCAGTTAAGGTTTGATGGGTTGTGATGTAAATTAATTAGCTTTTAACTAATTTGTTGGGGATGAGTTCTACTTTGCTTCCTAAACATGTAGCTGCTGTACTGAAGTGCCAAAAGGACCCTCTAAAAGCACTTTCAATTTTCAATTCTGTGAAAAGGGAAGATGGGTTCAAGCACACATTTTTAACTTATAAGTGTATGGTTGATAAACTTGGGTTCCATGGTAAGTTTGATGAAATGGAGAATGTGATCATGGAAATGAGGTTGAATGTGGATAATAGTTTATTGGAAGGAGTGTATATTGCAGCTGTGAGACACTATGGAAGGAAGAAGAAGGTTCAAGAAGCTGTTGATGTGTTTGAAAGAATGGATTTTTATGATTGCGAGCCATCGGTTTTATCTTATAATGCAATTATGAATATACTGGTTGAGTATGAATATTTTAATCAAGCTCATAAAGTGTACATGAGAATGATAGGTAAAGGAATTGTTCCTGATATTTATACATTTACAATTAGGATAAAGTCATTTTGTAGGACAAAAAGGCCTCATGCAGCTCTAAGGCTTCTTAATAACATGCCTTCTCGAGGGTGTGAGCTTAATGCGGTTGCTTATTGTACGGTTGTTGGTGGATTTTATGAAGAGAATTTACAGGTTGAGGCTTATGAACTGTTTAATAAGATGCTTAGTCTGGGTATTTTCCCTGACATTGTAACGTTTAATAAGCTCATACATATTCTTTGTAAGAAGGGGCATATACAAGAAGGTGAAAAACTGCTCAACAAGGTGTTGAAGAGTGGAGTTTGCCCAAATTTATTTACCTTTAATATCTTCATCCAAGGGCTTTGCAGAAATGGTGTGCTTCAGGGAGCTATCAGTTTGTTGGATAGTGTCACCAGGGAAGGCCTAGCTCCTGATGTTGTCACATTTAACACATTAATCTGTGGATTGTGCAAGAACTCTAAAGTTGTAGAAGCTGAAAACTATCTGCATAAAATGGTGAATAAAGGGTTAGAGCCTGACAGCTTCACTTACAACACTTTGATTGATGGATATGGCAGAACGGGTAAGGTGCAAGATGCTGATAGGATTCTGAAAGATGCAATTTTCAAGGGATTTGTGCCTGATGAGTTCACATATACATCCCTAATTAATGGGCTATGCCAGGATGGTGACATAGATCGTGCCCTGGCTCTTTTTGACAAGGCACTGGAAAAAGGATTAAAGCCTAACATTGTTCTGTACAACACACTAATTAAAGGGCTCTCTCAACAAGGGCATGTTTTGGAAGCACTGCAGCTGATGAATAACATGTCAAAAAAAGGTTGGATCCCAGATATATGGACTTACAATTTAGTTACAAATGGTTTGTGCAAGATGGGTTGTGTCTCTGATGCCAACAACTTAATGGATCATGCCATTGCTAAGGGATATATTCCAGACATTTTTACATTCAATACACTGATTGATGGGTATTGTAAACAATTGAAAATGGAAATTGCAATTGGGATTCTAGATAGCATGTGGAGCCATGGAGTTTCTCCTGATGTAATCACGTATAACACTTTACTGAATGGCCTCTGCAAGGCTGCAAAACCTGAAGATGTGATGGAAACCTTTAAACTGATGATGGAGAAGGGATGTATTCCCAACATAATCACATATAATATACTTATAGAGAGCCTATGTAAAGCTCGTAAGGTGAATGAGGCTCTAGACTTGCTGGAAGAAATAAGAAACAAGGGACTAACTCCAGATACTATTAGTTTTGGCACAGTGATAAGTGGTTTTTGCATTCATGGGGACTTGGATGAAGCCTACCAGCTCTTCAGAAGAATGGAACATCATTATGGGGTTTGTCACACAGTGGCTACCTACAATGTCATGATTAATGCCTTCTCTGAAAAGCTAGATATGTTTATGGCAAAAAATCTTTTTCATGAGATGGGAGATAAGGGTTGTGGCCCAGACAAGTATACATACCGTGTCATGATTGATGGCTTCTGCATAATGGGAAATGTTGATTCTGCATATGATTTTCTCCTGAAAGAGATTGAGAAAGGGTTCACTCCATCACTGATAACATTTGGACGGGTATTAAATTGTCTGTGCATTCAGCATAGAGTTCATGAAGCGGTTGGTATTATCCATCTCATGGTGCGCATTGGTATTGTCCCTGAGGCTGTGGATACGATCTTTGAAGCTGATAAAAAGGTGGTTGCAGCACCGAAGATTCTTGTGGAAGTCTTGTTGAGGAAAAGTTACATAACATATTATGCATATGAACTACTTTATGATGGTATCAGAGATAAAAAGCTACAGAGGAATAAAGCTTCCAAAAAGGTGTAAGCCTGATTCATGAAAGAGTCTGCATACCAGATTCTTGATTTGAAAGTGGAAGTTTATGCATTAGTTTTTAATGAAAGTCGAAATATACCACAACTGACACGTTTCAAGTACAAAGTACTTGGCAGCTAAAAGCCTAAAATAATTTACAGCAGAAACAATGTTAGTGGCGACTCACTTTTTTCTTTTTCTGAATTTCTTTCTTGCCATGTTATATATTTTTCTCAGCTGTGTAATTTTTTTTTTTGGTTTTTTTTTTCAGGAATCAGGGTGTTACACGATCAATATGAGGATGATTAAGCATTCAACCTATGGAATGTTTGGGCATTTATGATTCACATGCTAGAGGCATATTTTGTGATCTATGGTGACTGCAAAGAGAAAGAGAGAGAGAGAGGTGACCGCCAAGTATGCTTCCTATATCATATATGGGTCAGTCAAAGCTGTTTTATTTTGTTTTATTCACACAGATAAATGATTCCTATATTATGTATGGTCAATAATTCTAAATATTAACATTTTATGAACTTTGTGTTTGTGTATCAGGAGGCAAATATCTCAAATGTGATTGAAGAGAGGGCAAAGACAAGTTTGCAGGTGTAGGTGCCACAATCAAAAAAATTTTTCCTCTTTCAGAAGATGCGACCTTTAATAGATATTATTCTTGGTTCGTTGACCAATTAATGGACAGAGAACCATTGGCCTTTGATGCAGTGGAAAGGAAATCCTCAGTAAAGCACCAGATTGATTTACCGTTTTTCTGGTTAGTCATCATCTTTTTGAATAGCTGACTCATGAATATCATGCAGTTCTGAAATTTTTATCTATGATACTATTTTTTTCATTACGGAAGTATCTTGTAGGATAAATTAGCCAGTGTCTGAATATCCTCTAGAGTTGCTTAGGATTTGCTAGCACAAGAATTAAATTCATTTGTAAGTCACCGAAAATATTTGAATTTTACCAGTGCATATGTATTATACACACTCATTCTTTTTATGAGCTTCTGCAAAAGAACTGTAAACTAAGATTTTCAGATTCTGATATAATAATGTGCATTATGCAAGCATAACACATTCAAACGAGTGCATCAATTCTTCTTTTCCTCTGCATGGAAAATTTCAATTTGACAATTTCTATGTTTCACTTTCATTTACACTGGGAGTCTAATCAAACTTTAAATAACAACTACGATTGTAACTAAAAATCTCATGGTGTGATGAATAGGGGTGTAAATGAGTCGAGTTGCTCGCGAGCAACTCGATGTTCGGCTCGATAAAAGTTCGTTCCAGCTCGTATACTGAAGCTTGTTTAATAAACGAGTCGAGTTCAAATTATGCAAAGCTCGACTCTTGAAGTTCGCGAATAAGTTCGAATAGAAGCTCGCGAGTCAACTCATAATTTTAATTCGTATTGTAAAAAATATTTTTAAAAAAATATTATTAGAATAAAATTATAATTTTTATTAAATATAATGTAATTTTTTAATAAATAATTTATTTTTAATTTTTGAATGTATAATTTTAATTTATAGTTTGTATTTTTTAAAATTTCTTTAAGCTCGTTTAGACTCGACTATGAAGGATAGCAAACTCGGCTTGAGCTTAATTTGTTTATAAACGAATCAAGCTCGAGCAAGCTAAAATTCGGCTCGATTACACTCCTAGTGATGAATAAATTCACTTGTTCTCCACTTATACACAATGCTTCCAAATTTTGCAGTTCAGTCTTGCAATTCAAGGTCCTGTTCCCAAGTACACGTATGAGGTGTAGCGGGCATCCACTGTCGATCTCAAGGCCCTGTAGTTATGCTTCCCCCACTCCAAGAGCAATAATGATCAGCTCCTGCAATGACTAGCAAAGCTAGTAAACATCCTGGACATACTTATTTCTCTGGCTTGTTCCATTTAACAAACATAGAAAGAAAAGCGAACGAGAATTATAAAGGGAGTAAGAGAGGTGACCATCATATATTGTAGCTTAAAATAAAATAAATAACCCCACTAAGAGCTTGTAGTTACTTAAAAATTTAATTTGTTCCCCAAATTTCCTCCATAAGGTGGCAGCTAAGGTATCAACTCGCATGGTAGCAAGGAAGAGAAGCAGCTAAACAAAAACAATTCCTTTGACACCCACAAAAGACATGCATCATGGGGGTGCTTGCACATCTACAAAGTTGGCAAAGAAAGAAGAGGAAATCTGCCTAAACGGTGTGCAGCATGTGAGAACCATTCCTCTAACTAAAGGGGATATAGTAAATTTTGATCAACTTACAGGGTGGCAAAGGATGGAAAGTTGCATCCACCAAAGCTGCTGGATAGCCCTTTGTCATGTCTTCAGTTGTGTCTAAATCATCTTCCGTGGGCAATGGGGCACATCCAATTACCAGATAATCGATTTTTGACAGAGAGATCTTCCTGATTTATCATCAAGTTTATCTTTTCTGTTCCTGTAATGTTGACTAGTTATCCATGGGCAAATGGTACATCTAATTTATGTCAAATCAGAGAAATCCTCCAAATTGAATATGATAATATATGGTTTTGGTTTGCTTAAATGCACAGCCTTAGTATCAATTTTACAGGTGCAGCTTAAAGGAAAACACTAAACTCCTATAGTGTAAACTGAAATCTTGCAGATAATTAATTCTCAAAATATTGTGGACTAATGGAATACATTGTCATCGGGAGAATTTCATATTTTAAATTCTAATGAAATGGGACTAATTTGAAACGGAACTTTGAAGAGCAATTGAAAACCGAAATATCTATCAAAACTTACCAAAAGCATTACAACGTCACATGGAACTCCAGGCAGCTTCCTTCTTAACCCCAGTTCCTGTCATCAAGCTTCTAATTTCTAGGACTTCCTCCCACTGGCCTACATCTGCTAAGATGTTTGATAACAAGACATAAGCTCCATCATCACTTGGGTTTAATTGCAAAACCTTTCTGGCTGCTTTCCTCCCAAGCTCAACATCTCCATGTAGTTTGCAAGCAGCAAGTAGTGTTGCCCAAACTAAAGCGTCAGGGTGAATAGGCATGCTGTTAATTAGCTTTTCTGCCTCTTCCAATTTACCTGAGCGGCCAAGAAGATCAACCATACAAGCATAATGACGGTTATTGGGCTCAATGCCAAATCTTTCAGTCATGGAATTGAAATGGAAATAGCCTTCTTCAATCAAATTGGCATGGCTGCAGGCAGATAAAACCCCCACAAAAGTCACTGAATCAGGTCTAATTCCTTGTCTCCTCATTTGCTCATAGATTTTCAGAGCCTCTGTGCCTTTTCCATGCTGAGCATAGCCACCAATCATAGCTGTCCAGCTTACCAAGTCAGGTTTGTCAATTTGATCAAATGCTTTACTGCAATCCTCAATGCTTCCACATTTTGAGTACATTGTAACAACTGAACTTCCAGCAGAAACATCTGAATCTAAGCCCAATTTCGTGAGATGGGCATGAAGTTGAGTTCCAATATCCAACCTATTTAATAGTGCAGTAGCTCCAAGAATTGATGAAACAGTGAAGGAGTCCATTGTGACATTAGACATCAGCATTTCATGAAAAAGTAACACAGCCTCTTCAAGTAGCCCATTTTGTGCATATCCAGAAACCAAGGAAGAACATGAAACCTGATCTTTTGTTGGAAGCATATCAAACACTTTCCTTGCTGATTCCAGATCTCTGCATTTTGAATACATGGTAACAAGGGAACCACCAACTAGTGCTTCTCTGTCCATTCCAGCACGAAAAGCAAACCCATGAATTTCATTACCTTTCCGCAAGGAAAGAAGATTGGAACACGCATTTAAAATTGCAGACAATGTCATCTGATCAGGTCTAGGTCCTTCTGACAGCATTTCTCTAAAAAGATCAAAAGCTTGACGTACACAGCCATGCTCTGTTAAACCACTAATCATTGACGCCCATGAAATATTGTCTTTGACAGGAATCTGCTCAAAGACTTTATAAGAGTCCCGTATGCTACCACACTTGGAGTACATTGTGAAAAGAGAACTACCAACAGAAAGATCAAGGAAAAATCCAGTTTTAAGAGTGTAGCAGTGCATTTGTCTCCCTAAGCACAAAGAGTCTATAACACTCAAGATACAAGAAAAACAAAATTTATCAGGTCTCAGACCCTCCTGTAGCATTTTCAGCAACAACTCAGTCGCTCTTTTGGAGCTCTGATTCTGAGCAAAAGAAGAAATCATAATGGCCCAAACTCCTGGGTTCTTTACATATTCCATTTCTCTAAACACCATTTCTGACAAATCAATAGCATGCATTTTTGCATACATATTAATTAAAGCAGCCCCTACCACTGGATCCAAATAATACCCAGTTTTTAAAATCCAGCAATGGATTTGGATTGCCTCTTGAACCAAATCTGGTTTTGCACATGCGCTAATTACACTAGTAACAGTAAAACTGTTTATTTCCTCCTCCTTTCTCCTCATTTCCCTGAAAAATTCAAGGGCAGAGATAGAGTCATCCCTTTTAACGAAACCAGATATTATGGCAGTCCATGAAACTACATTGCGAATTGGCATCCGAGAAAATTCCTTTACAGCTTCATCAATACCCCCACATTTTGCATACATATCAACTATAGCTGTCCCTACAAAGACATCTTTTGCGCAACATTTGATCACCCACCCTTGAATTCCTTTCCCAATTTCAACTTCTTCGAGAGTAGCACAAGCAGTCAAAATACTTGAGAAGGAATAACTATTTGGCATCAGAAATGTTCTACACATTTTGCGAAAAAGATCCAAAGCAATCCAATTTTCACCATTCTTAACAGCCCCAGCAATAATAGAATTCCAACAAACCACATTTTCACACGATAATACATCATAAAACACCCTCAAAGCATCCTTAAACCTACTATTTTTAGCAAACAAATCAATCATCCCTGTACGAACATAACCATTTAAATAAAAACCATTCTTTATCACAAGCGAATATACCTGCTCGCCAAAGTTAGGAGCTTGCAAAGCAGCACAAGCTGAAAGAACACTCCCATAAGTGATTTCATTAGGCTCAAAACCAGAAAAATGCATCCTACTAAAGGATCTCCGTGAATTCTCAAACAACAAATTACGATTGTAACAAGAAATTATAACATTCCAAGAAATAACATTTCGTTGAGGAATTGTATCAAATAATTTCAATGCATAAAACAAGGAACCGGATTTACAATACCAATCAAGCAAAGAATTAGCAACGACAATATCAGAGTGAAATAGAGCCGTTTTAAGCAAATGGGTATGGATAATTTTTGTTTCTTTAACAGTATGTTGTGTGGATTTCGTGTAGTTGGTGAAGAAGTGAAAAGGGTCAAGGAAAGGAGTCGGATATAGATGTTCATATTCGTTGGGTTTAAAAAATGATGCGTTTTGAGTTACGGGTAGTGATGATGTGAATTTGGGAAAGGATTTTGGGATTATCCTCGTCTGGAGGTTTTGATTGATCAAAGAATTCATTCGGTTGGATCAATGTAGAGAAAAACATATGGCGAAATGGCATTTTGAAAAGGGCGGGAGTTTTTAATTTTCTTGACAGTTTTTAAAGATTTATTTGATGTGGCAGTTCCCAGATTGTCAAGATGGCCGAGTTGGTCTAAGGCGCCAGTTTCAGGTACTGGTCCGAAAGGGCATGGGTTCGAATCCCATTCTTGACACAAACATTTTTTAAAATTTTTGGTCTGAGTTGCTTGTAGCTCTAATCTAAGTTGGGAATTACTTTTAATTTGCATCTCTTAATATAATCAATTAAAATGTCACCTTTAGTAGCAGACATAGACATTATCTATATATTATATGTATGTGGCTTCTTGTTGAGCAAGATTGTATTAAAAACAAGAAATGGCAGAAGCATATTCAAGATTTGGATTATTGTTGACTTCTATTAATTTATTCTTGGTGGTGGGCGTAGTTGCAAATTGACATTAATGCTTGGCAAGTAAGTCAGGAATGGCAATTGGCATTCTTTATATAGCTTTCCAATTCCGTAATCAAAGAACAGGTGATCCTAGTCAACTCTATTCATTGAGAAACAGAATGGGAGATGCAAACAAAGTGATACTCCATGGAACATGGGGAAGCCCTTTCCCTAAGAGGGTGGAACTTGCCCTTAAACTTAAGGGCATAGCCTTTGAATATGTGGAGGAAGATTTGATGAACAAAAGCCAATTGCTTCTTCAATACAATCCTGTTCACAAGAAAGTTCCTGTGCTTGTTCACAATGGAAAACCAGTTGCAGAGTCTTTTGTCATCATTGGATACATTGATGAAACTTGGAATTATGGCCCTAAACTTCTGCCTCAGGATCCTTATCAAAGAGCTAAAGTTCGCTTCTGGGCCTAGTATGTCCAGCAAAAGGTAAGTGTAATAACACAATAGCACTAAAGAGTTTTTTCCTTCCTTTTGGTAATTATGTTTCATATCAGATAATCACAAGAGTTTCTATTAATCCATATAAAATCGGATAGAGCTTATAAAAGAATAAAATTTTTTCAACATTTACTTTTTTTTTTCACATACAAAACTCAAACTCGAACTACAGAACTTAAAGAAAATATAAGATAACAAATACCTAAAGCTTTTTCTTAGATCAACATAAAAACTAATTAATATGGTTGCTTACATGTAATTGCAGTTGTTTGAAACAATGTTCCTGGTGTTTACAACTAGTGGAGAGGCACAAGAGAAAGCAGTCAAGGAAGTGATGGAGAATTTAAAGGTGCTTGAAAATGGAACGATAAAAGACTTATTTCAAGATGGTGTTCCGGTAACTAATGGTGAGAATGTTAGACTTGTGGACATTGTAATGTGTACAACGTTTAGTCCCTATAAAGCACAAGAAGAAGTCCTTGGTGTGAAGATCATAGACCCAGATAAGCACCCATTGATCTTCTACTGGATTAATTCTATAAACGCGTTATCTGCAGTGAAAGAATTATCCCGTCCTCATGAGGAGCTGGTGGGACTTCTTTGGCTATTGAGGCAAAAATATGGCAAGCCATCCATCTTTAAGGCATAAGGCAAAAGCCTAAGACGTTACACAGTTCATCGCCTTGGGGATTCTACACCTTAATGTCTTTAACATTATTAGAAGGATAATCCCAAATGTGAAAACCTACAGGGCAAGAAAAGCCAATACTAGCAAGAGAATCAGCACATCCACTTGCTTCTCTCCAAATATGATTGTCCATGAGTCAACCACAGAACCTCTTGAATTAGGGACAAATGTGACAAGGACTGTGACTTGTTCCCTGTATAATATCCACCAGTGTCTTGTTATCAATCTCCAACTCCTCAGGCCTATTAATCAAGGTCCTCTGAGGAGCTTCTAGTTATGTTTGTAATAAACGTGGTTTCATCATTATGAAAATTTAGTGTGTGTATATATATATATATATATATTCTATTTTTTTTATTAAGAACTAAAAAAAAGGCAAACAATAATACTGAAGAACTATACAATAGGAACTAATTATCTTCTTTTAAATTATATCAAAATTAATTTCACAATTAATAACAGTAAATTTGAACTTTATATCTTAAATGTTCTCGTAGAAAAATGACTATTAGATCTCACTGACCCACAAACTTATTTCATATTCTTGAAAGCTTCTCAAATGCTTTTCATAAAAAAAAAAAAGCTTCTCAAATGCTAATCACTCTCTTCAATATTTATGTCATCAGTAAGTTGTCAATAAGATATACTTAAGGCCTAACTCAAGTGGTAAGAGTATTTTTGTTTTTGACCCTATTTTAGGTTTAATTTCTCTCCTTTTGATTAGAGGGTGTTTGGTTTGTATTCTGAAATCGAAATCGGAATAAAAAAGAAATAAAAATTTAAAAAAAGTATTTGGTTTCTCCAGAGAATGGTAATAGAAATGAGAATCAAATATCATTCAACAACTAAAATTTCTTTTATGAAAAATATTTTTATAAGTAAAATTGCGGCATTTTCCTTTTCATCAACTCGAACCTCATTCTTCTGCAGTTGATGTTATGGATCAGCCTCACTCTTCGGGCCAGTAGAACGCAAACAAGGGCAGCCTCTCCTCTACTTCACCTCCTGTCTGTTAAAATTATTATAATTATCATTTTGTCAATAAAAAAAGAAGAAAAGAGTAAAAAATATAGGCATCGAAATTCGGTGCCTACCAAGTTGATTTTTTTTCTTATTTGTTTGTGCATGGGAATGACTATAAATAGCCATCCGGATGGAGAGCAAAACACAAGCCACAAGCACAAATACAAGTGAGAGCAAATAAGTGGTGGTGAGTGTAGTGTGAGGTTCATTTGTGAGTAGTGCAAATAAAGTGATTGTAGAGAAAGCGAGTTGTGCTGTGTGTTTATTATAATTCATGCAAGTGTAGTGTGCATGTGATGTGAGTGGTGGGTAGTAGTGTGAGTACTATTCCAAAAGCGTTGAGTGAAAATATTTTTATTTGTAATAGTGAAATATTTTTAGTAAAAATATTTTCCTACTCACTATTTGTTGTCACATTTTTTCGTGTGCTATTTTATTATTTTATACACTCAAATTCAACAAGCGGTATCAGAGTCGTGGTTGTAATTTTTCTTGAAATTTTGAGTATGCTCTGTGGTTGCAGTTTTAACTAATCTTCCACATCAGAAAAGATTTTTTGAGAATTTTTAATTTATGGCAGGGGGAGATTTTGCACGTGCATAGTTTGGAACTGTGAAACTTATTGGTTCGGAACCTCGCTTGCTTGGTGAAATGCAAGGCTGCTAAATCCAAGTCACTATGGTAGAATCTGGTAATATCAGTATTATTAAAAAATTAAATAACAATAATTATAGCAGGTGGAGGACTTGCATGGAGTCATACTTGTAAGGTTAAGATCTCTGGGAGATTATTGCTAGGACGGACACTATATCACCACCACCAGATGGTGATAATGACAATCTCAGAAAATGGAAAATTAAAGCTAAGAAAGCCATGTTTGCCATCGAAACAACCATTAAAGAGGAGATGACGGAACACATAAGAAATGCTAGCAGACAGAAAGAACCTTGGGATTCTCTTGCTCTGCGGTTCTCAAAAAGTAATGACGCCAGACTTCAACTATTGGAAAATGAACTAATGTCTATCTCATAAAAAGATATGACAATTAGTCAGTATTTTACCAAGGTGAAGTCCTTATGTCAAGAAATTGCTGAGTTGGATGAGGCATCCAAAATAGTCAGCAGTAGAATGAGGAGAATCATCGTTCATGGACTACGACCTCAGTATCGCAGTTTCATGGCTGCAGTTTAAGGTTGGCCCACACAACCGTTAATCGAAGAGTTAGAGAATTTGTTGGTAAGTTAAGAAACTTTAGCAAAACAAATGGTTGGAGTCTCCTTAAATACTGGAGAGGTGGCGCTCTTAACCAACAAAAAGAAGAATCTACCCCGTGGTAGGAATGGAGGAAAGACATGAGGTAATGTCCAACCGGAGTGGGCTTAATAGAAGCAGCAGTACAACAATCAGCAATCTAAGAATTTTAGACGACAGAATGGCGAGTGTTTCAACTATGGCAAGAAAGGACACTACGCCAGAGATTGCTGGTCTAAAAAGAAGACTGTTCAGAGCAATACAACAACAACAAGTAATCGCCACCAGGATGAACTAGAGTGGGATGCTAAAGCATTATTTGTGGAAACAATGCAAGTGGAAGAATGTTCCAGTTCAGAGATTATGGAAGTCCCTAGTTTTATGGCTACCATAATAGAAGTAGAAGAGGAACAGACATCTAGTGCTTCCAGTTCTCGTAGAATTAATTATGAGAAGTGTTGGATCTTTGATTTTGGTTATTCTAGTCACATGATAGGAGATAAAAGTAAGCTCCGTAATGCTTCAGAGTATAAAGGCAAGCGAGTTGTGATAACTTCAAATAACTTACAGTTACTAATCACTCATATTGGACACAATGATCACTTCCTGTTCAAACCAACAACAAGTGCAGTTGGAGGATGCGTACAGAGTATCAGGCATGAAGAAGAATCTTCTGTCAATTTCAGATTTGACTGATTGTGGTAACTTTGTTATGTTCAGCCCCGAAGACGTCAAGGTTTGTCAACAAGTCAAAATAATTGACACACCAATAATGGAAGGACAGATGGTGGATTCCATGCACCTCTTGTCAGCAGAAGATGCTTATATGGAGAAGACTAAAGGCAGTGATACAACTGACCTACGACATGTACGGTTGGGACATGTCAACTATCATAATTTGAAGATGATAATGAGCAAGTCCTCCACTACAAAAATCTGCCAATTTAGCGACAGAATATATCCATCGCTAAATAGCGATGAAATAATAACCTTAGCGATAGAATATATTTAAAAAAGTAAATTGATTTAATTTAGCGACAAAATTTTATTTCCATCGCAAAAATAGCGACGGAAAGATGAATCCGTCGCTATTTTAGTGAGGGATTTGGAATTCGTCACTATATTTATATTTTAAAGTTTAAATATTTAGCGGCGGATTTACATTGCCATCGCTAAATGCTTAATTTTAAAATTTTATTTTAATTTAATTCAAAATTTAATCATGTTTAAAAATATTAATTAATGTTTATTTTATTTCTAAAAGATATGTAATATTTTTTAAAATATTATTTTTAAATTGTTAAAATTTCATATTTATATTTTGAAGTTTAAATAATTATTATTTCATATTGACATAAATATTAGTATAAAATTTCATATTAATGTACTGATTCAAAACTACATAGTTTTCATAGTATAAACAATTTAAATATTATATAATTAATTTAGCATTATTATATAATACTAATTTATCTATGTATATATTAAATAATATGAAACATTACATATTAAGTATAGTTTTAATTAATAATTAAATATTATCCAATATTCATTAAATATTTATTAGTTTGCATTAACCCTAATTTAAATACAATAATACCTATAACTAACAATATACTAAATCTCTAGGATAATACAAAATTGTGTTAATATTTGTATTTTAAAGTAATAAATAAATATTAATATTAAGTAATGTAAATTTAAATTAATATATAATTAGCATAATATCTCTAACTAACAAATAATACTTCATTAATATTAATATTAATATTAACTAATTAAAATACAATTTATATATCTATAACAACAAAACTTCAAAGCTACGTAGTTTTGATTCAGAACTACGTAGTTTTGACATTATAAGCAATTTTAATGTTACATAATAATTTAGCATTATTATATAATCCTAATTATATATGTATTAAGTAATATGAAACATTACATATTAAGTTTTGTTTTAATTAATAATTAAATATTATACAATATTCATTAAATATTTATTAATTTGCATTTAA